>JAGKTI010004080.1:0-30071 GCA_018397915.1 Birgus latro | reverse complement strand
GCCTCTCCATATATGGTTTCATGTGTGTTAGGATGGTGGCATTAAGCCGTAATCGTGCCAACACTTTTTCCTCAAGGCGACTGGGACGGTAGGCAGTTGCCCAGTCGCCTTGGTACGGCTTACATGTCGGAATATTAAGTCTGGTCCACTGACTTTGCACAGAAGATTTATTGATTTCTTTCCGAGAGAGATACTCGACCGTAGATCACGAGGAACGTCCCAAGTCTCCTCGAGTTCTACAGCCGACTTTGCAAGTAAGTCAGCCTGCTCAATGCCATAGATACGACAGTGACCAGGCACCCAGATCAGCGTGAAGGACTTGCCGCACGAATGCAATTTATTAATAATGCGGCCCTGGATCTCATTAGAGTCCGTAGTACAAGAAGCAATTGCCTGAAGGGCTGATTTTGATTCGGAAAATATGACAAATGAGTCATGCCGAGAACTGAGAGCATAGTCGGAGGTAAACACAGATGTATGAGTCGGCAACCGATACCTGAGGCACATTCAGACAACCACACACTAGCACCCACACGTCACTCGACTTGGAGCCATCAGTGTACAATTGGTGGGACCCCAAGTGACGAATGATGATGTTACGAAACAAGTGGTGGACCTCCACCTCCGGCACCTTGGTCTTAGGTGCTGGGAGCCATGATACATCAACAGTAAAGCCGGGTGGCTCCCAGGGCGCTATATTTTTAGTCACCAACTTGTCACAGTCACTGAGGTCCACACCAAGCTCCTGAGTTAGTAAGTGGAGGCGAACGGCAAGTGGCTGACGCACCCCCCGCATAAGATGGTGGTATTGACGCAGAGGGGTACAGGCCACGTTGCCGATATTGCTTTTCCTTAGTGTCCGGATACCATAGGGCAGGGCCAGGTGGTCGCGGTGAATACGGAGGGGAGGCACATTTGCCTCCACTTCCATTCGAGCTACCCGTGTACACCGGACGGCTCCAAGGCACATTCGCAGACATTTATTCTGTAACACATCCAATCCTTTCAACGTGGCATCGGATGCCGAGCCATGCACCTGTGCGCCATAGTCTAGCTTCGATGTAATAAGGAACTTATTCACTATTAATAAGATTTTCTGTCGGCTCCCCAAGTAGTACCCGTAAGGTACTTGAGAACATTTAACCCGCCGAGTCCCATCGACGTACGGTGTACATCGCAACTTTTTCCCGTGGACAGACCCAACGACGTACATCGTACGTCACGCAATTGCAAGGCCCATTGTGTGCACATTTTTCAACATTCGTGGGTGATTTTTGGTAGGCATATGACAGAGACCTTCCTCTACCTGCTGTCAAGCAGGGATACTGCCTGGCCCCTCCTAACCCCCCCTTCCCCCCTCCCCCCCACACTGGGCAATTCTCCTGTTAGCAGTAACATAGCCAGTAAAGGTATGTTGCCCCACGGTCGCTCTAATGACGAAATGCATGGTGAAAGCGATTCCTGAGGTGGAGGACAAAGAAACAAAGAAGCTAGAGGTAGAAACAAACAGAAGTGATGAGGTGGTAATGTCGTAAAGGAAGGTGCCATATACGGGGGTTCTGGGTAAGTGAACAATGCTTATAAACGCCTATGTTATTGTGTGAAAACCATTATAGACTTTTTCTACACATAAATTTGTACCAAATAAATGAAATAGATATGTAATTTAAAGTGGCTTGAATTAGTCAACCCTTCCATAATTCGTTTTCTTAGCCAGGTACCCTGAAAAAGAAGGAAAACGTAAGGTTGAGTGACACCTGTATCAACATTTTTCTACCTCAGGATCGCGATTTCACTATGAATTTTCGAAGTTTCTCACCAAAAGTGAAGGTTTCAGCCAAAAAACAAAAAGTCAAAAATCGGTTGGGATCTGGAAGTAGGCTGGGTAAAAAACCGGTCGGGACTCGGCGGGTTAATGGTTTATCACAACGGGGAAGCAAATTATTAACATGAATTTTAAAGCTCAACCTGTGATCAAAATGTATACCCAAAAACTTCATTGAATTTTGAAAAGGTACTGCTTGATTATCCAAAGTCAAGCACAAATTAGGTACGTTATGATTAGTGAAAACAATAGCGGCACACTTAGGAACAGAAAACTTAAATCCCCACTGCAAGGCCCATTGTTGGACGGAATCAAGGGCTGCTTGAATCTGCCCAGCCGAAAATTGTGCATTATGGGAAGAGTGCCATATTGCACAACCGTCAGCGTAGAGTGCATATTTAAGATTCCTTGGTACGGGAGCTGATGACAGAATATCATTGATCATAATACTAAATAAAGTTGGACTAAGAACACTTCCCTGCGGCACCCCGTTTTCATGGATAAATATATCCGATGTTACGTTACGGGGTAATTTGACAGAGAAAGTTCTGTCCCTTANGGTATCGGTATGACGTGCGCAAAGTGCCATGAGTTTGGGAACGTTCGAGACGCCCAAAGCTCATTGTACAAAGCTAACAGCTTAATCAGGTTGTCCTGATTAAGATGCTGGATCATACCGTACGTGATGGTGTCTGGTCCGGGGCTGGTGTCTTTACAGGATTTAAGGGCAAGGAGGAATTCATCTAGCGTAAACTCTTGGTTGTACGGGGAGTCTACGTCTTCTGTGGCAAAGTCTAATTGTTGTAGCTCAGCCGTGTGTTTATAATGTTGAAAATGCGGGTCGTAATTGGCTGAGCTACTTGCTTGAGAAAAACTCCTGGCGAGGATGTTAACAACGTCCACACAGGATCGTCATAGATGTTGTTATTAACCTGCAGGGTGGTAATGGGGAAGTACGGGCCTTTATTATTTAATATTCTGATAGTGGACCAGACTTTACTTAATGGTGTGAAACGATTCACCGTGGACACAAAAGTCCGCCAGGAGTCACGTTTGGCACTTCTTATTATTCTCCTTGCCTCAGCCCGTGCCTGTTTGTATGCAATGAAATTTTCCTCAGTGGGCTGACTATCAAAAATCCTGTATCTCCTATTGCGTTTCCTTAATGCTTGTCGGCAATCCGGCGTCCTCCAATGTGCTCTATGCTTCGCATGAACTATAGAAGTCTTGGGAATAGCAGCCTCAGCTGCATGTAATATGGAATTGGTTAGATTTTCGACCTTAATGTAAGGGAGAGAATTTTAGGTTCCCTTAAAATGAATATGATTTATCTAAATATCACACCGCTTAGCCACCAGTGTAGGGGCGCAAGATTTTGCTATCCCTTGTAATGAATTTTTCCACTGGTTGCCACCAGTGTTGTGTTGGAAAAGAAAACTATGGAAGTTTACTGTTTACAGATTACTACCAAGGAAGATTCCTAGAGTTATTAAAGAAGGCCTCATTAATTGATTAACACTAGGAAGAAATAACAACAGGTAGTAGTAGAATTAATCTGGTATGCTGCCACCACCCAGCGATTGCCAGGAAAAAAAAAGTAAACAGGGTAGCGTGAGAAAAATATGAGAGCGTGGATTTTATAGATAGTAGCATGCCTTGTGGGCTACTCGATCTCATAATCAACTTCCCAGAGGTATTTAGACCAAACACTTACGAAAAATTGAATTAACCATATTACTATCCTTAATATACATAAAATGAAATAACCTTCGAACAAGAAATAGTATCTAGAACATAATAATACTTCAGTCTCTGATACCACCAGATTATCTGAGAGAATTAATACTCTCTTCTCCACAGATTATAAATCACCTGACTCACATATCACGGAACAAAGTAATTATATGAGAGAATACCACCACAGAAGTACCTTGGGCTTTACTCTCAACAAGATGTTGATTTTACTGCTCACAAAAGAATTACTCGCCTGATACATAGATATATACATACATTAAGAATACACTCAACTCGACCTCTTAACTCAGTCCGAGGTACACATGTGAAAAAGAAAATTAAAAACTAAGGAGAGACTTACATAAACCACGGTCTCAAAAGGACTCGTAGAATTCCTCAGGCTTACAACTTGTTACAAGGTTTACTCTAAATTTAATATAATCACCCCTATTATCCATGGGTTTGCACAATATAACATATCTATGTAAATTATCAGATGCCCAAGAATAATTTAATATTTAATAACACAGCACGTGCAATACCCTGCATGATAGAGAAATACAACACTCCATATCTCACTCGCTTTTAACCAGAGTATTTCACTTTATGAATAAAGCCATACAACATCATAATCGACAACTATGTATAAGAAATGTACTAAGTGGAATTGTGTAAGGGCTTTGGCAATTAGGACTGCGAGACTTTTCGCAGACGGGAACCCAACCTCATGACGCCACACCAATTCTGTGGACACGTCCGTCTGATATGAAATCACAGCTCAAAGTCATATAAAAGTATTGGGAAATATTATCAGACAACTTACTTTATATATAGTTAGAATGAAAACTAATTATTGTGACGTATGGGGGAAATACAGTGAATTTACTCTAGACCATACCTGTGGACACGTCCGTCTGATATGAAATCACAGCTCGAAGTGACGGCTTGCGGCAAGGACGCTCCGGGAAATCCCGCAATGTTCTTACAAACGGTTCTGGCTTCGACTTATTATTCTACAGTTAACTTATTATACAATCGTCCAGGAACTTGCAACAGGGAATTTTCACTCTCCTCTACTTGGACAAAATAACTTATGATGATTTAAATTTTGTGGCAGTAACATGGGTCTGACAGTTAAAACGATGCTTAAACTCACGCATACAGTTAATTATTCTTTGTGTCGCGTTGGTCTGGCCTACGTGATCTAGCGACAGTGAAAAATAAATAAATTTCGTGGCTAACAATGACCATAATCAATAATCAGACTTTACCTAAGCTCTTAGACATTGTTATTTAGTACAACAAGATGATAAACACAAACTCAATTATAAAATTATGAATTCCAAGTGTAAATACAACTCATCGCGAATTTTAATCTCGAATCAACTTTCTTCGCCTCTTTATCAAAAACAGACATGAATTTGCGCATCCAACCCGCTCCACACGGTCTTACATGTTAGCAATATTGCTCCCCTACTACACTTTAACTAAGATCAAGCCCAAAAAATGAATTACAAGGTCCACTTCCCATACATTGCATCAATTTAAACAGGTTCCAGTACTACACTTACACCATACATAAACTAACGTAAATTACACTTACACTCTACTTATACTAACTTATATTACACTTATATTGCTTATATTATACTTATGTTACATACAAAATTACAGCATTACACGAGTTCATCCTCCAGAAAAAAAAAATGAACATCATAAGTCTTCATACAATACATTCTACTACACTTCTTAGAGACCTGTGTGCAGATGGGACAGACTTACCCAACTTGACTGTGAATTACTCTATGAACTCCAGATTAAGACAGTGCTCTCACTATCTGATATTCCCGTAAGTGGCACCTGTCGGTCCATGAATAATATGCGTACTCCAGGGGGTCGCTTCTCTGTCACCAATGAACTTCCGAATATTCAGTAGAAAAAGTGTGCTTCAGTCAACCTCCTGCCTGAATGCTAACATGGTCGTCTCACCTGGACAAACCTGTACTCTCGCTGCTAGGATCGTCCCAGGGGCGCTTCACATGCATTCAACCCACTACCACATTTACGCTCCCCATTCATACTTCCTTGTGCTTCCAGCTCTCCACCTAGTAACTGACGAGCACCTGTCAGGTCCTGAAGTCACTGTTACACCCTAGGCCGTGCTGACTAGATTGAGGGAGTTCTGCAGATTTCCCTCGAATTAAAGCAACATAATATTTCCACTGAACTGGGCTACGCCCATGACACACACTCCGATTAACCACAAACACGAGATTAAACTCTCTCTCTGAACTCGCAAACTACCACAGTCAATAGTCAGACGGTCCGACCCGCACACACTTCCCTATCCAGCACTTAACTAAGTATTACCATACCAACTTATCAACACTTCATCACACTACAGCACCTTAACATTCCTCGATTAGTCTGCATGGAGGTCGTCTTTCACGTGGTGGTAATTGCTCGTCCTCTGGATCAGGTATGAACGCTTCATCCAGGGGTTCTAAAAGCCACTCTTCCCCTCCATAATAGGGTTTTACTTGTCCGGCAGCTCTTTGGAACACTTTCCCTGTGAATACATTTTCTACCACATACACGCTACCTTCTCTTAACACTTCCACCACACGATACGGACCATCCCACTTTACGTTAAGTTTGCGACACATGCCAGGAATCACTGTTTCTTTCTTGACCCATACAAGGGTACTAACTTCCACTACTTGATTTTTCCACCTTCTGTTGGCTACGTCTCTGTACCTTCTCGACATTTTTCGGTGAGTGTCCCGTATAAGGGCATGAGCTGTGGTGATCTCGTCTTCCTCGCCATTGACTGAAGGTTATGACACACTGACTAGTCTGGGAGGGTGGCGAGAAAAGAAGGCGAAGTACGGCTGCTGACCCATTGATGTATGCACTGCCTGGTTCATGGCGATCTGACAAGACTGGAGCAACTGCGGCCATCGAAGGGGGTGGCCCTGACATAAAGCGGAGAGGACGGATTTCGGGGTCCTGTGCATCCTCTCTGTCACTCCATTTCCTTGGGGATGATAAGGGGTCGTATAATACAAAGTGATTTGATGTCGCTGGCAAAACCGCTGGAACTCTTGACTGGTGAACTCTCCTCCGTTATCCAGGACTATTCCACGGGGAGTGCCATAATCTGCCACATACTGCCCTAGCTTGTCTGTGATTTGTGTGGTCTGTTTAGTTGTAAGGGGGAAAAACCTGACAAAACGACTATAATGGTCCACTACTGTAAGCACATAACGATAACCCTGGGTTCCAGCAACCATGTCTGTGAGATCTATACCAATCCTCTCCAGTGGTTTACTTACTGGGGGTAATTCCTTCCACTGTTGCTGCAATCCAGTGTTCTGCTTAAATCTTTGACAAGTTACACACTTTTTAACATATTCACAAACATCCACTTTAAGGTTTTGCCAATAATACAGTTCTTCCGCTTTCTTAATAGTTTTCTTCTGCCCTAGATGTCCTGTCAATTCATGGGCGTGTTTCAATGCCTGAACAACTAAAGTACGAGGAACTATGAGACTATAATGAAGACTACCGTCTGCCTTTACACGAACATAATACAATATTTCTTCTACCAAGGCAAACTGATCTTATTCTTTGGCAGTCTTTTAGTGGGAATCCTACCACCTTCCAAATACTGCGCAAGTTCTGCCCATACTGGTTCTACTCTCTGGCGATCTCTCATCTGTTCTTGGTTCAACCCAAGCCAGGTGCTTCAGGCACTCGGACTACCACTCGAACTGGGTGTGATAACTGATCCGCAACAAAATTATCTTTACCTTTGAGGTATTGTATATCATAATTGTACTCTCTCATTTCCAGAATCCAATGGTTCAGTCTTGGTGATTTAGTCCTGCGTTTGAAATTGCTGGTTAGTGGTTGGTGATCTGTGATCACTGTGAACCATGTACCCCATAAGTAATGGTGATAATTTCGGCATGCAAGAACTATTGCTAGAGCCTCTTTATCGGTGGTTGAATAGCGAGACTCGCAAGGGGTTAGTTTTTTGAGGAATACCCGATTGGCTTATTGGTACCGTCAGCTTGTACTTGGCTAAGAGCTCCCCCAACATGGGTGTTACTTGCATCCGTAGTAAGAATGAATGGCTGATCTACTTTAGCTCCGACTAAAACAGGGGCATTGGTAAGGCAAGATTTTAGATGTTCAAATGCTTTCTGACATTCGCCCATCCAGAGAAAAGTGGTTCGTGATTTTGTGAAATTAGTGACTGGTGTAGCTACGCGTGCGAACGATGGTACATGTTTTCTATAGAATCCGCACATTCCGAGAAATCGTCTTACTTCTTTCACAGTGGTGGGTGGCTTCATTTTAACTATGGCTTCTATATTCTTTGGATCAGGTTTACTACCTTCTGCCGAAATCTGGTGTCCTAGGAAAGTCACTTCTTTACATCCAAATTCACACTTACTGAGATTCAGCTTTACACCATTACTAGCTAGCAGTTCAAAAAGTTGTCTTAAGCGATCCAATAGGGTAGGAAAACTTGGGGCCCATAAGATCAAGTCATCTAGGTAATTTTTAACCCAACCTTTCTGTAGAAGAGGTGTTAGCAAATTGACCATTTGACTTGAGAAGATTGCAGGAGAACAATTAAGTCCAAAGGGAAGACGATGAAAACGATAGAGAGCCACACCATTGCTGAAAGTAGTCAGATCTCAACTCTCCTCATCTAATAAAATCTGAAAATATGCCTCTCGCATGTCCAGAGTGACGTAATATTGATGTCCAGCGGCTTGGTCCACTAATTCATCTAGCCGCGGAAGTGGATAGACATCGGCTGCGAGATGCCGGTTTACATGGCGGTAATCGAGGCACATTCGTTTACTCCCATCTGGTTTATTAACCAAAACAATAGGTGATAACCAGGCTGCTGTGGATCTTTCAATGATCTCTCTATCCTCCATATCCTTCAACATATCAGTGATAATTTGTTTTGCCTGAACAGGATAGCGATACATTGGGCCTCGACTAGGCTGAGGATTTTCGACTTTAATATGAGCTGGAGGACCCTTGATCAGACCTAATTCTCCTTGGTTTAGGATAAATAGAGGGTCAAACTTTAGAATTAATTCTGTTAATTCTTTTCGCTGGTCATCAATGAGTGGTTGCCATTTCTGTTCATCAATTAAAGCTTTCAATTTCTGACTATAGGTACCCTTTTGCTCGACGTGATCATTCTCGGGTAGAAGGTCATTTCGTATTTTAGTGATGTTAACTTTATCAGGGACTGGGCTGGTCACTCTCTCATATGAACCGATGATGGTTCCTTTTCGCAACACTTTCACCTTTTTAGTGGGGTTAATCAGTGGAACATAGATGTTGTTTGACTCGTTTACTTGGACCAAATAAGGGTGACTATTATGACTCATTCTAGACTGTGGATAGACGATAAGATTAGTTGCTGGTTCCACTTTCACAGGTACAGACACAAATTTAGTTTGGTAAGGGTCCAACTGTAAGGTTGAAAGGAGATTAATCTGTGAGAAGGTTTGTTTCGGTTTAGATAATACTACGGGTTCATCTTTAACTCTCCTCACCTTGTTCCTCTGATGACGGATATGGTTCACTACATAAGGTGCACCACCCCAAATCATAACTCTCTTCACTCCATCCCACATGAGTGTAGCTTGGCTCAACACATCACATCCCAGGAGAATATCTGTACTAAGATAAGAGTTTGGTACTACCGGGATCCATTGCTTGTGTACTTTCTCATCACCGACCGCTATTTCAGCTCGCAACATCCCTAGTATTCTCAGAGGTGCGCCTGTGATTCCTTGTAAGCACGGCAGATTTCGACGTGTGTTCAGTTCTCCCCCGATTCATTTAAATGCGGACCCCTTGATCAAAGTGTAACTACTGCCGGTGTCCACGACAGCTTCTAACATCTTCCCATTTGTTTTGACACTGATAGTGGGAGATGTTTGACCGCCGGCTAGTCATAACTGCTGAGCCGGTTCCTGAGTTACTACCGGAGAGACGCCTTGAGCTGTGGTGTTGGGACTACGTCCAGGACACCCACGTTCACCTCGCTGACATCCGGGTCTGCGACAATCAAAACAATGTCCAGGAGGGGGTTTTCGCCAACAATCTCTGAGATTGTGAGAGGAAGCTCGACAATGAGCACAGTATTTATCCCTATATACTTTAGGGTTATTAGGCCGACCCTTAACTGCTTGTGCCAGGTTAGACTTAAGTTCACGGATCTGACGCTTTAGATCCTTTACTACTTCTTTCGGTCCATCTTGATTCAAAAAGTTACTCTGTTTCGGTGAGGTAGAAGGTGCTAGCTGGTTGTCTGACTCCCTATCTTTCATGCTTCTTTCAAAAGGTAACATATTAACTTGAGAGACCTGACTCGCTTCCAATAGTTGGCGTTCATTCTCTATTCGATCAATGAATTTCTTTAATGGGTATTCATCATCTAGGAAACATTCTAATTTACTCCTTGATGGAAGAGGCAATCCATACCACAACTTACGCTTGATTGTTTTGTCTCGGTTAGGGAATCTTTCTCCGGGAAATTTGTGTTCAACGGCTGCATGTTTACATATATAGCAGTGCTTTTTAAAAGCCTGTGGTGATTCTACCCAATCGTAGCTCGGTGAATCCAGTTCCTGCCATGCCCGATCGATACTTACTTCAATAGCAAATTCTGATCTAAGGATCGCCTTGAATGTCAACCACGTGGTTACTCGTCTATTAGTCTGGACGTTGTGAATGAACACTGCTAACTCCGTGCTCACTTGACTCTTCGCAATTTGTAAGCGCATTGTATCATCTTGGCTACACTGCTCTACCGCTTCAAAGAACATTTCCAGGCGAGCTGCTGCATCAGTACTCTGTAATTGACTCAGTTCTAGTACTGGAACATCACGTGGTTTTAGGGGATTCACGTTACCCATCATTGTTTGCATATGTTGTGAAGTCTGAGGACAGGCTAACTTTGGGAAAGACTGCTGCGCCTCTGTCTAAACACACTCTTCGTCCTCAATCTTAATTTCTACACCTTGCCAACTCATGGTGAAACAGAAGGAACACCTTTTGCTACTATTAGCTATCTAATTTATTAGGCCAGATATCCTCTTATCACTGACACCAGTTTATTCTTCACCTTGCTCCTCGCCTCACCTGACCAGTGCACTCCATCTGTTAGCGAACCTGCAAAAAAGGCAGTATTAAACTGAATTACCCTTTGCTTTGCTCTACGTTTCAGTTTCTGATTGATCGCATTTTGGAAGGTTCGGTAACCCTCAGTGAAGATTGGGGTGTCTCCCTGGTAAATACGGGGTTCCACCAAACACATACGAACCTCTGCTCCACAATTACTCTCTATGACTTCTACAATTTGACCAATATCATGTGCTACTAGACCAGGAGTCGTATGCCAGCTTATATCATTGCTTCCTATCCAGAGTATACACAGATCATGTTGCCACTCGAGTACTCCACTGATTCGTTTATCAGAGAAAAAAGATCTGGCTTTGGCTCCAGGGGCCCGATACACTCTCAGTTCCACGTCCGAATCAATATTCAGTGACTGAGGTATTTGGCTGTGACCTACTAAAGATACTCTTAACATTCTGCGAAATACTAACACTTTAACTGTGGGAATATACCGATCAATTTTCGGTTTTATCACTACTATGAAAATTTTACCTCCCAGGAGTTATTAATAAGATCAAGTGGGCCTCTAGCATGTTATAACCAAATCCATCCAAGTATATCCCAACCTATCTAAATATCCAAATCTATCTATATCCCACTGCATAAGCCACTAGTGTAAGGGAGAGAATTTTAGGTTCCCTTAAAATGAATATGATCTATATAAATATCACACCGCTTAGCCACCAGTGTAGGGGCGCAAAATTTAGCACTCATAGAATTTTTGAAATATCACACCGCTGTAACACCAGTGTAGGGGTGCAAGATTTTGCTATCCCTTGTAATGAATTTTTCCACTGGTTGCCACCAGTGTTGTGTTGGAAAAGAAAACTATGGAAATTTACTGTTTACAGATTACTACCAAGGAAGATTCCTAGAGTTATTAAAGAAGGCCTCGTTAATTGATTAACACTAGGAAGAAATAACAACAGGTAGTAGTAGAATTAATTTGGTATGCTGCCACCACCCAGTGATTGCCAGGAAAAAAAAAAGTATTAATAGATACTAGGAGAGTAAACAGGGTAGCGTGAGAAAAATATGAGAGCATGGATTTTATAGATAGTAACATGCCTTGCGGGCCACTCAATCTCATAATCAACTTCCCAGAGGAATTTAGACCGAACACTTACGAAAAATTGAATTAACTAAATTACTATCCTTAATATACATAAAATGAAATAACCTTCGAACAAGAAATAGTATCTAGAACATAGTAATACTTCAGTCTCTGATACCACCAGATTATCTGAGAGAATTAATACTCTCTTCTCCACAGATTATAAATCACCAGACTCACATATCACGGAACAAAGTAATTATACTAGAGAATACCACCACAGAAGTACCTTGGGCTTTACACTCAACAAGATGTTGATTTTACTGCTCACAAAAGAATTACTCGCCTGATACATACATACATACATTAAGAATACACTCAACTCGACCTCTTAACTCAATCCGAGGTACACATGTGAAAAAGAAAATTAAAAACTAAGGAGAGACTTACATAAACCACGGTCTCAAAAGGACTCGTAGTATTCCCCAGGCTTACAACTTGTTACAAGGTTTACTCTAAATTTAATATAATCACCCCTATTATCTATGGGTTTGCAAAATATAACATATCTATGTAAATTATCAGATACCCAAGAATAATTTAATATTTAATAACACAGCGCTTGCAATACCCTGCATGATAGACAAATACAACACTCCATATCTCACTCGCTTTTAACCAGAATATTTCACTTTATGAATAAAGCCATACGACATCATAATCGACAACTATGTATAAGAAATGTACTAAGTGGAATTGTGTAAGGGCTTTGGCAATTAGGACTGCAAGACTTTTCGCAGACGGGAACCCGACCTCATGACGCCACACCAATTCTGTGGACACGTCTGTCTGATATGAAATCACAGCTCAAAGTCATATAAAAGTATTGGGAAATATTATCAGACAACTTACTTTATATATAGTTAGAATGAAAACTAATTATTGTGACGTATGGGGGAAATACAGTGAATTTACTCTAGACCATACCTGTGGACACGTCCGTCTGATATGAAATCACAGCTCGAAGTGACGGCTTGCGGCAAGGACGCTCCGGGGAATCCCGCAATGTTCTTACAAACGGTTCTGGCTTCGACTTATTATTCTACAGTTAACCTATTATACAATCGTCCAGGAACTTGCAACAAGGAATTTTCACTCTCCTCTACTTGGACAAAATAACTTATGATGATTTAAATTTTGTGGCAATAATATGGGTCTAACAGTTAAAACGATGCTTAAACTCACGCATACAGTTAATTATTCTTTGTGTCGCGTTGGTCTGGCCTACGTGATCTAGCGACAGTGAAAAATAAATAAATTTCGCTGCTAACAATGACCATAATCAATAATCAGACTTTACCTAAGCTCTTAGACATTGTTATTTAGTACAACAAGATGATAAACACAAACTCAACTACAAAATTCTGAATTCCAAGTGTAAATACAACTCATCGCGAATTTTAATCTCGAATCAACTTTCTTCACCTCTTTATCAAAAACAGACATGAATTTGCGCATCCAACCCGCTCCACACGGTCTTACATGTTAACAATATTACTCCCCTACTACACTTTAACTAAGATCAAGCCCAAAAAATGAATTACAAGGTCCACTTCCCATACATTGCATCAATGTAAACAGGGTCCAGTACTACACTTACACCATACATAAACTAACGTAAATTACACTTACACTATACTTATACTAACTTATATTACTTATATTATACTTATGTTACATACAAAATTACAGCATTACATTAACATCTATGGTCTCCCCAGATATATCTAAATTGGCGATCCTTGAGAAGGATCCCCAATCTGCTTTCGTATAGTTAAATTTTGGAGGTGGAGGGTTCGAAAGAATGTCGTGTGTATAAGAAAGACAGGTGGGTAAATGATCACTTCCCAAGGAGTCGTCATAAGGGTCCCACGAGAAATTTTGATGTATACCTGGGGAGGCCAGAGATAAGTCAGTGGCCGAAAAGTTACCAGTACGATCATCTACATGAGTTGCTCTACCATCGTTCAGAAGACAGAGGTTGGACTGTAGTATTAGGTCGGCTACTTGCTCCCCATGACCATCGATCCTCAAGCTACCCCATTGATAGTGATGGGCGTTAAAGTTGCCCAATACTAACTTATTCCCTGGTAGATGGTGAAATAGGGAACTTAAAGCATCACTATTAATGGGGCCATGTGGTGGACAGTACAGAGAACGAATAGACAGGTATGTGTTATTAAATTTTACTCTGCACGCGACAGCTTCCAGAGTAGAATTTAGAATCACTTCCATTTGTGGGTGTGATTTGTGTGTGTATATGGCAACTCCGTGACCTTTATCTCTTCTATACGAGTGGTAGTGTTTGAACTGGGGAGGATCAGGGTGATCCACCACAGTGTTGCCAACCGTAGGGACATGTCCCCAAATGTAGGGATTTTTTTTACTGATTTTCAGAGGTGTAGGGATGTAGGGACGCCCAAGCAAAATTTCTAAAAACGTAGGGGCTTCTTGCATTCATTGATGTTTAGTAAACTTTTCTGTAAAACGAAAGTAGCAAATACACAATTTTCATGTACCTTATGCAATATGCCATAGACCACTCTTCACTCTTTCATTTTCTTCGATGAAAACACTAGAAAACGGGGATCTCGTCGCTCAGCTGTTTGACTTACCGAGTCTTGGACCCGTACATGTTGTCGTTGTGATGATGTTACAGTACTGTTGTACCGGCATTCACGTTGTACAATGCTCGGTGGACCGTGGAGATTTTTTTAGCGGTGTGGAGAGAAGTGCCCCAGCCAGCAGTTAGTAATAGTGAATGATTTGCAAGTACAGAATGGAGAAGGCAGGTCCGAGTACTCCTAAGAAGATAAGAAAGAAAAGAAGTGAACTTTCGAGGGAAGTCTCCACAGAGAAAACAGCGCTTCAGACCTGTGGCTGCAGGTAACTAAACTTACTAAAACCGATATTACACGGCCACTATTTTACTCAATGAGCAGTTTCGTTGAGGAAATAGTTTTTGTTTATATAATTATGTAATATAGGAAACGACATCAGTGAATAAAAATTAAGACATAATAGGCCATGGAAGAAAGACTTTAATAGACATTTGAATTATGCTTTGAATATACCGTAATAATACAAGAAAAGAGCAAAAACAGCTTACGGTCGGATCGACATAGCTAGATGTCCGTGTGATGGTCCACCAGCCAGTCATTCAAGTGAAAAAAAAAAAAAATGCGACAAGTTTTATCAAATCTGTTTCATAGGAGCTGAAGATTAATACTGAAAGAAATAATTTACTTTTATGAGACATATAAGGTCCTTAAGGGATTGTTGCTGGAATAAAACTCTTTAAATTAATTTTCTCTAATAAACATTACTGGAATAAAACTCTTTAAATTCATTTTCTCTAATAAACATTACTCTCATTGCTTTAATTATTTGGTTTCCCCATGAAGATTACATTATTAAAAATGAAATTCTTACAGAATTGTATGTTTAATTATGTAGGGACAGGCATAGGGACTTTTGGCTTTATATGTAGGGACATGTAGGGACTTTTCGTGACTTCTGTAGGGATATTTAGTCTAAAAAGGAATTTTCGGGTTGGCAACACTGATCCACCAAGCGCGTCTCCTGTAAACAAACAACGTCTGGCCTGTGTATTGATAGCAGGATTGCTATATTATGTAATTTATTCCCGAGAGTTCTACAATTCCACTGTAACACAGTGAATGCGACGGGTTAGGATTTACGGGGATGGCCAGCGGTCTTAGTTCTTTTATGCCACCCGCCAGTAGGCGAGCGACTATGCTGGGGAACCTAACCCGGTGCTTGCTGACGGAAACCTCCATAGTTTCATCAATAACGAAGCTCCCAGATTCCACCGAGGAAGAGCTACCCTTTCTCTCCCTCGCTGGAACAGTAGCAGGAAGAACATGTGAACGTGACTGTTTGGTGAGGGTGGTCATATTACTCTTATCTGAGTTTGTCAGACTTCTGCTTAGGCTTGACTGACTGAGAGGCAGCAGCAACCTGAGAGTAGGAAGGTGCAACATGTTCAACAGGGATGTCAGTTGGAGAGGTGGATTGGACAGGAGGCTCAGATGGAGAAGTAGAGGGCATGGCAAGAGCAACAGGTTCAGGGTCAGTCTGTATTGCAACAGAGCACATCACGGGACGGAACATCACCGCCGAAGCATAGGACCAATTCGGTGTGGGAGTTGCATGTTACTCCCTCACCTTTTTCCTAGCTTCGTAGTAGGAAATGCCCTCAGTTGCTTTCACTACACAGACCTCTTTCTCCTCCTTCCACTTGGGACAATCCCTAGAGGAAGTGGAGTGTGCGCCCTTGCAGTGAAAACAGCGTACCGTCTCCGATGTGCAGTGTTCAGCATCATGTCCCTGTGTTGCACATTTGCCACACACTGACTGAGAAGCCCGACAAATCTTTGTACCATGTCCATATAATTGACACTTCAAGCAACGAAGAAGATTTAGGATGTACGGCCTGACATTAACAATTTCGTAGCCAATTTTGACATATTCTGGAAGTGAAACTCTGCCAAAAGTCGAGACAATAGTTGCAGTCTTCATCTTCACGCCTTCGGAATATCTAGTGATGAAATGGGCATCAATTATGTCCTGCTGTGCAAGTTCCTCTATGATCTCATCCTCACTCATCACCATGAGATCCCTGCAAGTGACAACACCCTTGCAGGAATTCATGGAAGCTGGGATTTGGGCCTCGATATCATATTCATGAAACTTGCGCAGCTTCAACAAGTCCTTAACTTGGGATGAATTGCAAGTCTACTAGGAGGTCTCCATTCGCAAGTTTTTTTTCACTTGTTCCACCTCCCCAGCACAACCATCAATGACCTTCTTGTTCATGAAGGGATTGAGGCTGCTCAAGGGAGTGGAACCTAGAGCATGGATGGTGATGAACTCCGCATTATTTACATTAATGTCACGAGGCAAACGAGTCTGGGGCCTTTCAGTCTGGGAGCAGTCTGTCCGTAGATCAGTCGGGAGTCAGTCAGGACCACCGCCATAGTGACCACTCCCCCCTAACGGAGGAAGTGGGAAGAAGGAGGAAAGACAAGTAAGGGACACAACCTGGGGCAGGGTTGCCAGGTCAGAAACTGCCAACCCGCCGAGTTCCTCTCCAAAACCCGCCCAGTCCCGCCAAAATGTCATCCTTCTCACCCACCCAATCCTGCCAAAATGTCATCCTTCTCATCCGCCCAATCTCACCAAACTGTCATCCTTCTCACCCGCCCAATCCCACCAAAATGTCATCCTTCTCACCCGCCCAATCCCACCAAAATGTCATCCTTCTCACCCGCCCAATCCCGCCAAAATGTCATCCTTCTCACCCGCCCAAAAACCGCCTTGACAGTAATCACAGATTAATAATATTAGGCTTACAGATGAGCAACAAATGACGTGAAAAATATTTATGTTATACAACCTTCATACATTAGCAGCACCTTAGTCATACATTAAATGAATGGGGAAAAATTATTTAACATTAAATTAATGCTAATGAATTATCAACCTTTTTCACATATTAGGGGATAAGAACATATGTGAAATACAGGAGTTAGGGGTTGGAGCCACAGACAACATGACAGCCAGAGCAGATGACACCAGCACCCCCAACCCCCCCAGTACCACCAGGGGACCACCACTGACACAGAGTGGCTGGGAACACGAACGGCGCGCCTGTATCACTTCCCGGCGCCCCTCTTGCGCCCAGGTGGTGACCCGGAAAGGTAGCAGTCGCCGGCACCTAGTCTCCGGCCGGAACTCCACTCACCGGGGTATAAAAGAAACGAGGAACCTGCGAGAAAGGACTTTGATGCATGGTTGCGGAGAGTGTAGACGTCTGTTCATCTGCTCTCTCCTCTAGCTTTGTAGGGCTGCCTCACCGGCATTAGTTTCTTTTCCACCCTTCTGGTGTGTGTTAGGCCAGCTAGATTCTCAATTTCCTCCCTTCCCTGTTAGTTTGGAACAGTAGGTGTCTGTTCCTCTTACTGAGATTACCTTTGCTTACTCACCCACGGAGGGTCCCCCCCCCACTGATCGTTCTGGGGCGTGAATTGCCACGGTCGGGCCTCCCTGGAGTGGTTTGAGAGGGCAATCTTAGCCTTAGGTGTTCTGCCCCGGGTTTTTTGTCCCTTGCTCGTTTTTCTTTCTTCTTCCCACTTCCCCCTTTAGGGGGGAGTGGTTACTATGGCGGATGCCCCTACTGCCTCCCAGGTGGTCCTGACGACTCGACTGTTACACAGACAGACTGCCCCGAGACTGAACGGCCCCAGACACGGACCCCGCTAGACATTAATGTAAAAAATGCTTCTTTTGTTTTGCTGAGTGCGGTTGGTTCCACTCACCTGTCCAGCCTCAATCCTTTTATTATCAAGAAAGTGATTGACGGATGTGCAGGAGAAGTGGAACGGGTGAAAAAACTTGCTAGCGGAGATCTTCTCGTAAAGACTGCTAACTCGTCCCAGGTTAAGGATCTGATGAAGCAGAGCAAATTTCATTGTTATGATGCTTTGCCGAGGATCCCTCAATCCATGAATTCCTGCAAAGGTGTTATCACCTGCAGGGACCTCATGGTTATGGAAGAGGACGACATCATCCATGAACTTGCTCAGCAAGATGTAATTGATGCCCGCTTTATCACTCGTTCCCAGGAGGGCAAAAGGACGAAGACAGCCACAGTAGTCTTGAGTTTCGGAAAAGTTTCTCTTCCTACTTATGTGAAAGTTTGATACGAAATTATCAATGTGAGACCATACATTCCTATTCCCCTTCGTTGCTCAAAGTGCCAGATTTATGGGCACCATGAAAAGGCTTGTCAGGCTTCGAACTTGGTGTGTGGCAAGTGTGCGGCTGTAGGTCACTCTGCAGACCACTGTATATCCGAGACAGAGTGTTGCTTTCACTGCAAGGATCACTCCACTTCCTCGAGGGCTTGTCCCAAGTGGAAGGAGGAGAAAGAGGTCTGCACAGTGAAGGTGACTGAGGGCATATCCTTTTACGATGCAAGGAAGAAGGTAAAGGAGTTGCATGCAACTCCCAAGCCTAATGTCTACTATGCATCGGCGGTCGTGTCCCGTCCTGTGATGTGCACTGTTGAGACACAGACTGACCTTACATTTCCTCCTCATGCTACTCGCTCTACCTCTCCAGCTTAACCTATTGTACGTTCCAACTCTCTCACTGACTTACCTAAGGCCTCTACCTACTCTCGGGCTTCTGCTGCTTCTTCGCAGTCGGTGCACCAATAACAAAAGTCCGACAAGTCTGATAAGATTAAGTTGACCACCATAACCAAACAGTTGCGCCCTCATGTCCTTCCTACTCCTGTTTCAGCGAGGGAGAGAAAGGGAAGCTCTTCATTGGTGGAGTCTGGGAGCCTGATGATTGATCAAAGTATGGAGGTTTCCGCCTGCAAGCACCGGGAAAGGTCCCAAGGTAGCCACTTGCCCAGCTGCGGGGGGCACAAAAAATCTAAGCACAATGGCCACCCTCGTAAATCTTAAACCGCCGCATTCACGGTGTTACAGTGGAATTGTAGGACTCTTGGGAATAAATTACACAATATAGCAATTCTGCTTGCTATACACAGGCCAGACGTTATTTGTCTACAGGAGACGCGCTTGGTGGATCACCCTGATCCTCCTCAGTTCAAACACTACCACTCGTATAGAAGATATGAAGGTCACGGAGTTGCCATATACACCCACAAATCACACTCACAAACGGAAGTGCTTCTAAATTCTACTCTGGAAGCAGTCGCGTGCAGAGTAAAATTTAATATCACGTATCTGTCCATTTGCTCTCTGTACTGTCCTCCACATGGCCCCATTGATAGTGATGCTTTAAGTTCCCTATTTCAACATCTACCTGGGAATAAGTTAGTATTGGGCGACTTTAACACCCATCACTATCAATGGGGTAGCTTGAGGATCGATGGTCGTGGGGAGCAAGTAGCCGACCTAATACTACAGTCCAACCTCTGTCTTCTGAACGATGGTAGAGCGACTCGTGTAGATGATCGTACTGGTAACTTTTCGGCCATTGACTTATCTCTGGCCTCCCCAGGTATACATCAAGATTTCTTATGGGACCCCTATGACGACTCCTTGGGAAGTGATCATTTACCCATCTATCTTTCTTATACACACGACATTGTTTCGGACCCTCCTCCTCCAAAATTTAACTATAAGAAAGCAGATTGGGGATCCTTCTCAAGGATCGCCAATTTAGATATATCTGGGGGACCATCGAAGTTAAGGTAAAAAATTTAACCAATTCCATAATACACGCAGCTGAGGCTGCTATTCCTAAGACTTCTACAGTTCATGCGAAGCATAGAGCACATTGGTGGATGCCGGATTGCCGACAAGCATTAAGGAAATGCAATAGGAGATACAGGATTTTTGATAGTCAGCCCACTGAGGAAGATTTCATTGCATACAAACAGGCACGGGCTGAGGCAAAGAGAATAATCAGAAGGGCCAAACGGGACTCCTGGCGGACTTTCGTGTCCACGGTGAATCGCTTCACACCATTAAGTAAAGTCTGGTCCACTATCAGAATATTAAATAATAAAGGCCCGTACTTCCCTCTTACCACACTTCAGATCAATAACACCATCTATGACGATCCCGTGGACGTTGCTAATATCCTCGCCAGGAGTTTTACTCACGTAAGTAGTTCAGCCAATTATGATCCACGTTTCCAACATCATAAACGCACAGCTGAGCTACGACAATTAGACTTTGCCACAGAAGACGTAGACTCACCGTACAACCAAGAGTTTACGCTACATGAACTACTCCTTGCCCTTAAATCCTGTAAAGACACCAGCCCCGGACCAGACACCATCATGTATGGTATGATTCAGCATCTTAATCAGGACAACCGCATTGTACAATGAGATTTGGGCGTCTCGAACGTTCCCAAACTCATGGCACTTTGCGCACGTCATACCGATCCAAGGAGGCTGGTTGTCTTATGAATCCCACTTCATTTCGTCCTATTGTGTTGACTTCTTGTCTGTGTAAGGTCATGGAACGAATGGTTAATAATAGGCTTCTTTTTGTTTTAGAGTCGAAGAATTTGTTAAATGATCGACAGTGTGGCTTCCGTAAATACAGAAGTTCACTAGATCATTTAATGAATTTGGAGCATTGCACTGCAGAGGCATTTGCCAATAAAGAATTCATGATAGGGGTGTTCTTGGACATCCATAAAGCCTATGACATGACATGGCGACACGGTATACTAATGAAGCTCTATGCTTATGGTTTAAGAGGTAATTTGCCTATTTTTATTTCCAATTTCTTAAGGGACAGGACTTTCTCTGTCAAACTGCCCTGTAACATAACATCGGATATGTTTATCCATGAAAACGGGGTGCCGCAGGGAAGTGTGCTTAGTCCCACTTTATGTAGTATTATGATCAATGATATTCTGTCATCAGCTCCCATCCCGAGGAATCTTAAATACTCACTCTATGCTGACGATTGTGCAATATAGCACTCTTCCCGTAATGCACAATTTTCGGCTGGGCGGATTCAAGCAGCCCTTGATTCCGTCCACCAATGGGCCTTGCAGTGGGGATTTAAGTTTTCCGTCCCTAAGTGTGCCGCTGTAGTCTTCACTAATTGAAACGTCCCTGATTTGCATTTATTTCTGGATAATCAAGCAGTACTTTTTCAAAATTCTGTAAAATTTTTGGGCCTCCACTTTGATCACAGAATGAACTTTAAACTTCATGTTAATACCTTGCTTGCTCGTTGCACTAAACCGTTAAATGTCCTCAAGTACTTACCTTGCAGGTACTACATGGGGTGCCGACAGAAAATCTTTATTAATGGCGTATAAGTCCCTTATTAGATCCAAGCTAGACTGTGGTGCACAGGTGTATGGCTCGGCATCCGATGCCACGTTGAAAGGGTTGGATGTGTTACAGAATAAATGTTTGCGAATGTGCCTTGGAGCCGTCCGGTGTACACTTGTAGCTCGAATGGAAATGGAGGCAAATGTGCCTCCCCTCCGTACTTGCCGTGACCACCTGGCCTTATCGTATGGGCCACGAACATCCAGAAAGAGTAATATCGGCAATGTGGCCTGTACCCCCCTGCATCAATAGCACCACCTTATGGGGGGGGGTTCGTTGGCCACTTGCCGCTCGCCTCCACTTACTGACTCAGGAGCTTGGTGTGGACCTCAGTGACTGTGACAAGTTGGTGACTAAAAATATAGTGCTTTGGGAGCCGCCCGGCTTTACTGTTGATGTGTCGTGGCTCCCAGCACCAAAGTCCAAGGCGCCGGAGGCGGTGGTCCACCACTTGTTTTGTAACATCATCATTCGTCACTTGGGGTCCCACCAATTGTACACTGACGGCTCCAAGTCGAGTGAATGTGTGGGTGCTAGTGTGTGGTTGACTGAATGTGCCCTCAGGTATCGGTTGCCGACTCATACATCTGTGTTTACCTCCGAACTTTTTGCTATTGACAAAGCCATAGACTACGCTCTAAATTCCAGGCATGATTCTTTTGTAATATTTTCCGATTCAAAATCAGCCCTTCAGGCAACTGCTTCTTGTACTACGGATTCTAATGAGATCCAGGGCCGCATTATTAATAAACTGCATTCGTGCGACAAGTCCTTCACGCTGATCTGGGTGCCTGGTCATTGTCGTATCTACGGCAATGAGCAGGCTGACTTACTTGCAAAGTCGGCTGTAGAACTCGAGGAGACTTGGGACGTTCCTCGTGATCTACAGTCGAGTCTCTCTCTCGGAAACAAATCAATAGATCTTCTGTGGCAAGGTCAGTGGACCAGACTTAATATTCCGACATGTAAGCCGTACCTGGGCGACTGGGCTACTACCATCCCAGTCGCCTGGAAGAGAAGGTGTTGGCGCGCTTACGACTTAACGCCACTGTAATAACACACATGAAACCATATATGGAGAGGCGATACCCACTGCACTGTGACATCTGTGATGCGGTGTTATCTATCAGTCATATCATCCTGCGCTGTTGGCGATTTATTCGTGAACGTGCGTCACTTATAAATTACTGCGGCGCAGCAGACGTCCCCTTCACCCTCTCCACCATCCTGGGTGATGGGGACATTGTCATGACTGGTAAATTGATGGCTTTCGTGAGAGAGACCGGATTGATCAGAGTGATGTGACTTTTTTACTATATGGTTATGGTTTTTATCGACTGTATATATATATTGTATTATTAATTAGGGATGACAGTTGACATATTTGAAATAGCTCCTGCTTCCGACTGATCTATTTTTAATATTGATGTCCCCTACATTAAACCCCATTCCTTGCATGACAGTCACCAGCTGATTGGTGCAAGTGTGCAATATAGAAAGGTATTGGGGATTTGCAGTCGATGGTGGTCTGTTGAGCGAGGTCTCTCACTTTTTGTACATATTATGAATACACATTATACCATTGCATAAGTTGTCCTAATTAGGGCCGACAACTGACGTATATGGAAATGTTCCTGCCTCGTCTGGTTCTCTTTCATATATTGATGTCCCCTATATTAGGTGGTGCCTCGACTGACAGCCACCAGGTGATGAGTGCAGTTATGTAATGTAGACAGGCAATGCATATTTGCAGTCGATGGTGTTCTCTTGGTCGAGGTATTTTACCATTAGTGAAATACAGGAGTTAGGGGCTGGAGCCACAAACCACACGGCGACCGGGGCAGACGACACCAGCACCCCCAACCCCCCAGTACCACCGGGGGACTGTCACCAACACAGTGTGAGTGGGAACAGGAACGGCTTACCTGTATAACTTCCCGGCGCCCCTCTTGTGCCCAGGTGGTGGCCCGGAAAGGTAGCAGTCGCCGGCACCTAGTCTCCGGCCGGAGCGCAGCTCACCAGGTAAGGGGTGGAGTTTACAACTCCACGCAATGCCGCGATATCGGCCACAGTCGTACCGGGTACGGGGCAGAACCGGCCACAGTCCGTTCCCCAGTTGCTTCCCCACCAGAGGGCTGCGACACGGACATGTGTTGGTCGGGCAGGACTGGCCACAAGTCGTCCGCCTCCTGTTGGCGTTCCCCCCAGAGCGGCACCGCAGTACCGGCCACGAGCCGTACTGGGCACGAGGCAGGATCGGCCATTGTCTGTCTCTCAGCTGCTAGTGACCTTAGCTCGCCGGCACAGGCCATAGCCATCCCAGAGCTCACCTCCTGTGCCCTCTCGACGTCGGCCACAAGTCATGTCGGGCCAGAGGTAAGGCAGGCCATTAGCCACCAGGAAGCTATCCTCCCCTGTGCACACTCAGGCATTGGCCACAAGTCATGCCAGGCTGGGGTAGCACAGGCCACAAGCCACCTGGAAGCTATCCTCCTCCTGGCCACTCAGGCGTCAGCCACAAGTCACGCCAGGCCAGACAAAGAGCAGGCCACTAGCCGCAAGGAAGCTATCCTCCCCTGTGCACACTCAGGCGTCAGCCACAAGTCACACCAGGCTGGGGTAGCGCAGGCCACTAGCCGCCAGGAAGCTATCCTTCCCTGTGCCCCTCAGACGTCGGCCACAAGTCACGTCGGGCCAGGAATAAAGCCAGCCACAGTCTGCTTCTCCCCTACAGGAGGACCAGCAGCCAGAGAGGACCCTACACCCGAGGCGTGGCAAGGTCTTACCCAAGACCTTGGTTCCCTACGACTCCACCAGGGTGAACAGCTGCCGGACCAGAGCCCCCGCAGACCTTGCAGCCGATGGCGGGCCCTGTCCACTACTCCCCCGGCCCGAGTTTCCCGTGAGGCGACCCTGTCGGCGACACCACCCTCTAGCAGTTGCCGCAGCCCAGCCGCCCCGGGTTCCAGTCCCCTGGGTCCCCTGTTGCCCCAGGAGTTGCCCCGAACACCAGGGCGTGACCTACCGGTGGGTGAGGCCTCCTGAAGGCGCTCCCAGACCCGACGTCAGGCCCGTCTCCAGGCCATCTTCGGGCCGAGCCCTTAGCCCCATGGCCACGTGTGGGGCCCTACCCAGGAACGCGCCACTCTGCCCCTTTTTCCTCCAGACGGAGGAATCAACCTGGACCCACCAGTGGTAACCAAGTGAGTGGACTATATGTATATGTGTGTGTACTCTTAGACCCAGATATTGTGTGCATCGATGGATATCTCACGAGTGATCCCCTGCAGTGTATTCTCAAATTTAAGTGACCAGGAACCCAGAATATAAGATTGGACGTGCCAATATACAGAACGTGGCCTGACCTATATCTTAGAGGTAGAGTCCTTCCATCTTGGACAGTCTTTGTGATCATCAGGAAATACCCATTGTGTCGCTGTGCCCTTCCTTTGTGTTTACGCTCTCCCTCCCCTGTGTTCAGTTAAATATTCACCCAGACCTGTGTCCTGACGCGTTTAGTCAGGACATACTAAAATACCGCAGTTCCCCTTGATAGTGATCTCTACGGGCAACCCTACCTGAGATAGACTTCCGGCCACCAGGTACCTGAAATACAGGTGTAATGTAACTTATATATATATATATATATAGTGCCGTCCAGTGTTATACGAATTTTAGAGATTGTAGCAAAATCATTCCTGTGTCCTGAAGTGTAAATATGTTGTATGTGCCATGAGTGTCGGGTTAATAGTACCATACCTGAACCAGAAGGTATAGTGACAGACAGCATTTGTATACAGTGTTAATTTACCCCCGGCCAACCCATTGTAATGTTTGTGATGTATTGTTGTTCTCTGTGAAATATCTGGAATACATGTGGAATATCTACTGCCTTGTTTTTGTGTCCAGTCCTACTCTTAGGAGTTACCTCCCGGTCTAGAATAGGGACCCGCTTTAGCCTGTGTATTTGAGGGTGAGAAACCGACCCACAAATACGTAGCACAACACTGGTGGCTAGCGGTGGTTCTTGACCCAGACGGTAAAAAAGGACTGGAAAACTTTTTGTGAAAATGGCAGCCAAAACACATGTACCCCTACCAAAATTTGACCCAGAACAATGCGACATCACTACTTACTTGCAAATGGTCAAGCCATTGCTTGATATTGGTTTTGAAGAAGATAATCAGAAAATAGCTGTCACTCTACCTTACTTGGGAAAGGCGGTAGCTAGCATAGCACCAAAAATAGTCCCAGACCTTACGTGGGCCAGGTTTACAAAAATTGTTGTAGACGCTATCACCCCGTCATTAGGAAAAGTTGTCGCAGTTTCACAACTAGATGCCCTCAAATATGACGGGGATTTGGACAACACGTTGGTCCAAGCTAGGCGACTCGTTACCGCCGCATACCCGGATGCCGAAATGAATACCCGGGATGAGCATATCTTTAATACACTCCTCTGAGTCCTCCCGGGCATGGTTAAAGAGCATTTTACCATCCATGACCCGACGGGAAATCTGGACCGCGACATCCAGCTCATACGCCGCCTTCTCGCAGCCCGCCCCCGACGCGCAACAAATCGGGGTTGTGAGCCGGTTCCCAACGAAACCCCCATCCACGCCACCCCAACCCTCTCCAGCCCCACCGCGAAACACCTCTGCCTCGGCTCTTCCAAGAGCCCACTCCACCAGGAGGCGGTTGCCCCAGGAAGACAGTGCAAACCTCATCACTATCAATCCATGGGAGTTCACCGCCTGTAACAGCCGCTGCCCACTTCACGACATTCGTGAACAACTCAAGGTCGCACGCAGAAGAAAAGCCGATCCACCGAGGCGCCGCCCAATGCTGGCAGTAGAGGAGGGCCCTGCAAATCCCCAACCCCCTCTCGTTGAGGTGCCTGACGCCGGCTACAAAACAAAGGCCCAACTGGTGCTGGATTTTTAGGATTGCCCCCGCACCTCCCCATGGTGGCAGGGGCCACCTCTACTCAATACCGACCCCCGGTTTATGATAAAATGAAATTACAGGGGGTCAAGGCAAGACTCCTGGTGGATACGGGAGCCGCCAGGTCTTGCTTATATACACACTTTTACTCCCGCCACCAGGAAGTTTTTGGGCCCCTTCTCCCCACTTCAGCCCGCCTTATAGACGCGGGGGAAGGCTCCCTGGCTATTCGTGTAAAAGTGACCGAAAAGGCCAGACATTACATGCGTAGCAAGCCAAAGAAACAATACTGTGTGGAGGAAAAGAAAAAGATAACTTTTTGAATACTGTATGTAGTATACGTTTATCTTATTACAGTATTGTACTGAAGAAATATGACGTGATACTGATGGGTAATGGAGGAAATTAGGGGTATAGCTGAAGGAGTCCAGGATTGTATTAATTTTTTTAGGTAAGAAGTTTGCCCCTCGGGTAGCGATTTCATGGATAGCGGCCATTTTGGTGGACTAATAAGGTCGCTATCCAAGGGGCCCCACCGTAAATGGTTTCTTGGTGTACAGCAAACGATTTATTTTGTCACTCAGTGTAGAGTCACCCATAGGCACAAGGAACTGGAAAGAATAAAAGAAAGACAAATGAGGAAGTGTAAAGTCATCCATAGGCAGAAGGACAAGGAAAGAATGAAGAAAGACAGAAGAGGAAGGAAGGAGAGGAAAGGGCAAACACCTGAGAGCAGCACTACACTGAGTGAGTGGATGGTGAGCACCCCCACCTACCACAGTACTGACATTATTTAGGTTCACAGGAACATGACAACTCAACCTTGATGTCAATGTTATACTGTGTTTCACATAGCATCAATCATGCAATGTATGGTAATTATAATTTTCTCACAGACAATGAAGTTGCTCTCTACTCTAGATAAAAGCTTCAGTGATTTTGTCGTAGACAAAAAGTACTGTATGGTCTTCTGACCAATGCCAAACAACTATGCTCTACTGAAAGAAACTCTTGCAGTTACAGGGTTGTCAGTCTCCCTCCCTTTTTTTTTTTTCCCCTGTAGTTCAGGGAAAACCATTATAGTTGTCTTTACATGATTATGTTAGAGCATTTTTCAACAAAACATATAATTACTGTTTGATAGTACATATCATAGTCTCATCAGTTACTGAAGCTTTTTAGCAACTCTTTCTTACAAGCTGCCTAGGTTTCTACATGAAGATTAATAATCCCAAATGTTATTTTTGCAACCTCATTAATAAGGTACAATATACTTAATCAGTAATTAAGCAAAAGGCATTGTGATACAAAGCTCAAAACTGATATCTATACAGATATACTGTACTGCACTGCACCAGTTGTTTTCTCCATACAATATCAGCCCTATGATCATAGCTCAGCTGTGATCATAGCTATGCAGAATGGAGCTTTACAGCTTCAGATCATGTGATATACCAACCAAATGATTCAACTGGGTACAATAAACATTAATTTCATTTGTGCTTCTAAAGAAATACAGTTGTCATTATGCTAAGATCTGTTGCTCATATACAGGAAAAAGTTAAGCTTTTGAATCCAATATACTGTAGTACTTTAAATTTTATTCTTGCTACCTTCAGAGAATACTGTTCAGTCCAAGAGATACCTCCAGGAAGTTAATGGGTTAAAAACAAACTCCATTAACTTTATTCTCTCCTTGATGAGCTCCCTCTTAGCTGAAAAAAATAATATGATGACTGCAAGAATAAAATAATATCACAATTGCAAGAATAAGATAAAATAATATCACAATTGCAAGAATAAGGAAAAAAATAATTAGACTGAAGAGGTTATGCTATAAGTCTTTGGATACCTGTTTCAACTTAATCTTTTCATAGTTGAGACAACTTAAGCATTCTGTTCCAGAAATGCCAAATTATTCAATTCAGTCATACTGATACCATAAACCCTCAAGAAAACTCTAGTACTGTATTGTACTGTAAAGTATTCCAACTAACACGAGATGACTATTTTCAGCTAGAAGTGAGTTCTACGAGCCTGAGTGTGTCAATACTGGAACCAGTTACCCTCTCATGGCTGGGCAGTCCTAGAATTTTATTCCAGCTAAACTATATCTTCTATTGCCAGATGCCTTAATCCCGTGAGGGGTGGCCACAAACAAATTGCCTCCATATCACCCTGTCCCCCACCATTTCATTGCCCTGCTCCCAGCTCACACTCTGATCTCTCGAATACTTCTCCACTCCATCCCCCCATCTCATCCTTGGCCTCCCCCTCCCTCTACCCCCCTCCACCTCACTCACATACACTTTCCTCGTCAGTCTCTCACTCTCCATCCTGATAACTATATTCAGCTGAAAGTGAATCATGGGAGACAGCAATTAGTAGACTGCCTCTTACATTGCATAATGGGACTAATTTGGTTTTCATTCCCAGTATACTCAATCCTTGAGTAATGCATGGTTGAATAACAACTCTTGGTTCTATCACACTCAGCATAATGTGACAGATCATAATCAACATGGGGAAAAACTCTAGCTCATGTGGAAAGTCAGCTGGCCTGATGACAAAAGCTGAAATGCGCTGTGATGTCACCTGTCAGACTTGCCATAATTGGCAGGCTTACATCTGAGTACCTGTCCTGGGCACACTCAAGGCCATATGGTTAGACAAAAATTTATGGGTTTTGCAATTTTAGGGGACAAAATGAAACTAAAATGTTTCCTAATCAGAAAAAATTACTCATTCATCCATGTGTTCTCACAAGTTGGCATTCAGTTCCACAATCTTTGTTCAATTTCGCGCTTCCCAACATAGTTCAGACCGACTGAATCATTCCTTTCTCGTGTCCTACCAAGTTCTACCCCACACTCATGTGGGTTTCGAAATTTTAAGGGACGATGTGGAAATAAAATGTCTGCCAATCAGAACAAAATTACTCTTTCATCCATGTATTCTCGTAAACTTGCATTCAGTTCCACATTCTTCGTTAGATTTTGCGCTTCCCAACACATTTTGGACTGACTGGGCATACGAATTCTACCCGCGCTGTGCAGCAAGGTGTGTAATTCACCAGGTCGGTCATGATCACATGATGGTTGTGATCATCAGCTTTTTACCCTCCCGGAAGAGAACTGAGAGTTCATATAATCCGATCTAAGGGCAAAGCCTTGACCTTCAAACTTGCACACACCCATCCCCTTGTTCAAGGGGGGACAGTACCCACCCGCTTCATCAGTGAAACTTTTCGCATCCCAAGCAAGGCGAGAACCCCCGTCTTAGCAGATGCTAGGCAAAAGGTTACCACTAAGCCGGCAACTGTGTCAGGGGAAAATGAGAGTTTGCTCTGGCGAAGTCGCCAGATGTCA
>JAGKTI010004079.1:33676-47558 GCA_018397915.1 Birgus latro | reverse complement strand
AGAGAGAGAGAGAGAGAGAGAGAGAGAGAGAGAGAGAGAGAGAGAGAGAGAGAGACGCAATGGGGAAAAAAGAGGGAAGGAAAGCAGGAAGGAGGTGCTAAGAGAATGCACAGCATATAAAAGATCTTGTATTAACCAGCTAGAGGGGCTTGTATTATTTAACAACTTCTCGTTAACCATTGGTTCGACTAAAAATGACCGCATAAGACCAGAGAGACGCTTGCCCACATGCTTACGCGTATTTTCTGATTCTATATTCCATACTTAGTTTCACCGTTCCCTGCTATCCAAACTCCCTTGCTATGGCCTAATGTCTTTTGTTCCTCTGATTTCCTCATATCTCAGTGAAAGAAAGATAGGGATTAAAGTAGATGATGTATATTCCAACTTCCATTCGATTAATGCTGGCGTGCCACAAGGATCAATTCTGGCTCCAACCTTATTTCTAATTCATATTACTGATCTTTTATCTGTCACCCATAATCCCATCCATTCGTATGCAGATGGCTCAACACTGCACAGTTCATTCACACTTAAACACTCATTCACAAAGTTTATTATCTCTAACTCACAACTCAGCACAGCACTCTCCATAAATCAAGACTTATTTAAGATCACTGAATGGGGACAAAATAGCAATGCCTCATTCATTGCTAGTAAAACCAAATACTGTATATACAGTTTACTAATAGACAGATATTGCCTGGTTCCTATATTACTTTCGATGCTACTAATATCCCTATCTTTAAAAGTACTGAAATTATCGGTGTTTCACTTAGCAGTACCCTCAGCTGGACCTCTCATGATAGATCACTAACTAAAACTGCTTCAAAGATACTTGGATTATTGCAGAGTCCATAACTTCGTCACTGACGAGCTGCTAGCTATAATTTATAAGAGTCATGTGCACTGTCAGGTGGAATATTGCTCACCATCGTGGAATGGATGTGGAGAGGTGGCACTAAAACAGCTATACAAAATTCAGAACACGGCTGTTAAAAATTATTAATAACCCTACTGTTATAAATGAACTACCTACCCTTCAAGTAAGAACAAATGTTACCTCCTTTACATTATTTTATAGATACTATTATGGCAAATGCTCAGACGAAGTTGCATCCATTGTACCACCCCTCCATGCCTTCCTCCGTGATACATGGGCATCTGGTAGCGCTCATGGCCTCGTCATGACTGGGCGGTCACACTAACATATTGCAGAACTGCGCATCAGAATTATCTTATTCCCCGAACTGCATCTCTTTGGAACTCGCATTCCCTATGTGGTTTCCCCCCAAATTTCAACCTACGGCTGTTCAGGTCCAACTGTTACAGATTTTTTTTCTGAATGGAGAACACCTGTAATCTGGTGTATGGATTATTTTTGTTTATTCATTTGTTTTTCCTTCCTCCCTTTTGTTATAAAAAAAAATACTGTACTGACTTTGGTAACCACTTTTCTAGCTGCCTCCTGGTGATTTTATTCAACCTAAGAAGGAATTCCCTGACAGATGGAATTTAAAACACCTGTACCTCTTCCGCAAAATTATTTGGTTTTTAGTCTTGTGATATCAGAGTATTTTATTTTACAGACTAGGAAGGATCCCTCGTACCGTAATAAAGTGGTTGATTAGTAACCTAACAGGAAACAGAAAACGGCTATTACAATAAGATATAAATTACGTTTCAAACCTCTCCGACTCTCTCTCTCTCTCTCTCTCTCTCTCTCTCTCTCTCTCTCACACACACACACACACACAGTAGGAAGAATTGCATGTTCAGCTCCATATGTATGTTCAGCTGACTTACCCCCCAACCACACACCACCACAGTGACGGACGGTAAATGGGAGGCTGTTTGTGGTGTGGCTTTGTGGATGGTCACTGCCCCTTTCAAGTTGTGGTATGATGTGGTTGTGCTGGTGTTATGCTGGTGTGATGTGGTCGTGTTAGTGTTGTGGTGCTGTTTGTTGTGTGGCTCTGTGGCTAGTATCAACCCCAGTAAGCTTGTGGTGGTGTGATGTCTTTGTCCTAGTGATGTGGAGGTGTTTGTGGTGTGGCTTTGTGGTTAGTCTCTACCTCTGTCAAGATGTGATGGTGTGATGTGGTTTTGTTAATGTTATGGTGATTAGGTGTTTGTGATTGTGTGGTGGCCGCCACGCTACTCATGCGGGGGGGACATAATCTGGCCGCACTATGGGGTGGTACTACTACTCTGCGGCCAGATTGTGTTAGGAAGAATTCCGCCACCGTATTCCTTGCGTGTCGTAAAAGGCGGGGTGAGGGGACTAGGGACCCCCTCCTCTGTTTTTTAGTTCCTAAAAAGAGACAGGCCAGAGAAAGGGATGGGGGATCGAGTTATCCCCGTACCCTGAAGGTTGGGTCTATGAATGTGCGTGGATGTAGTACGATTGAGGCTAAAAGGGAGGAGATTGGGAGAATCTTTGTGAGAAGAAAGTTGGATGTGTTAGCTTTGAGTGAAACAAAGATGACAGAGAAAGGTGAGTCTACGTTTGGAAGTATGAATGGAAGATTGTCATGTGTTGACAGAGGAAGGGCAAGAGAAGGTGTGGCCTTGTTAGTGAGCCCGGAAGTACAGCAGTGTGTGAATGAATGGAAGGAAGTGTCATCGAGACTGATGTGGGTGAAAGCGAAATTTGAACGTGAGTTGTGGGTATTTGTGAGTGTATCATATGGGCCTGGTAGTGAAAGGGATGAAGAAGAGGAGTCTTTCTGGAATGATGTTGATGAGTGTTTGCAGAGCTTTGGAGCGAATGTGAATGTGGTAATGATGGAGGATCTGAATGCTAGAGTGGGAAATGTAGCAGTTGAAGGTGTAGGTGGTATGCATGGTGTGCCTGGAAGAAATGAAAATGGGGAACGAATGATAGGTGTGTGTGTTGAGCGAGAGATGGTGATTGGGAATACCTTGTTTGAAAAGAAAGATATTAATAAGTATACGTGGGTGAGACCGGAGGGTGGAATGGTTGTTGACAGAGCATTGATGGACTATGTGGTTGTGTCCAGGAATATAATAGGAAGATTGCTGGATGTGAGAGTTTTGAGAGGGGAGGGTGGAGGTATGTCTGACCACTACCTGGTGGAGGGAAAGTTGAGAGTAGGTAAGAGATGAGTGAGAGCTAGGAGAGTTAGGTGTGGGAGGGAGGTTTTGAAAGTGAGTGAGTTGGATAAAAGAGAGAAAGTGATAGAGTATCAGGAGAAATTGAGAGATCAGTGGAACGCAGTGAAAGATCAGGAGAGTGGCAGTGTGGAGGAGGAATGGCAGTTGTTTAAGAGTGGTGTGGTGGGACATGCAGAAGAGGCGTGTGGTGTGAGACGAGTGGGTGGTGGTGTAAGAAAGGGAAGTGAATGGTGGTGCAAGGAAGTATGCTGAAAAGAGACATGCATATGAAGTGTGGTTGCAGAGGAAGGATGAGGTGTCATATGAGAGGTATAAGGAAAAGAGGAATAGGGCGAGAAGGATTGTGCGTGATGCTAAAGTGGCAGCAGATGAGAGGTGGTGTAGGCGGTTGACTGAGAATTTTCAACAGAATAAGAAAATGTTTTGGAAGGAGGTGAAAAGGGTGCAAAAGGGAGAGTCTGGGAAGGAGGAGCGAGTAAAAGCAGAGGATGGAAGGATGTTAATTGAGATGGATGCAGTAAGGAAGAGATGGGTGGAGTATTTTGAAAGATTGTTAAATGTAGAGGAGGAAAGAGAGGCTGAGACTGTGGCAGATGGAAGGGTGCAAGGAATAGATGTGTTGGGAGAGTTGAATGAATCTTTGATCACGATGGAGGAAGTGCAAGAGGCAGTAAAGCAGATGAAAACAGGGAAAGCTGCAGGTATGGATGGGTGTGCTGTGGAATGCCTGAAAGGTGGTGGAGCGACTGTTGTTGACTGGTTAGTAAGATTGTTGAATGTGTGCTTTGTGCAAGGTATGGTGCCAGTTGACTGGGCAAGTGTTTGTGTGGTCCCATTATATAAAGGTAAGGGTGATAAGTATGAATGTTCTAGCTTTAGAGGTATAAGTTTGTTGAGTGTTGTAGGTAAGGTGTATGGTAGAGTGTTAATTAAGAGAGTTAGAGAGGGTACAGAGGAAGTGATTGGTGATGAGCAGTGTGGCTTTAGGAGAGGGAGGGGATGTGTGGATCAGGTGTTTGCTGTGAGACAGGTGTGTGAAAAGTATTTAGCAAAAGGTAAGGATGTTTTGGGCATTCATGGATTTAGAGAAAGCATATGATAGAACTGATAGGGAAGCTTTGTGGAATGTTTTAAGATTGTATGGGCTTGATGGCAGATTACTTAAAGGAGTGAAAAGTTTTTATGTAAATAGTAGAGCGTGTGTAAGAGTGGGAAATACTGTGAGTGATTGGTTTCCCGTGAGAGTGGGGCTGCGGCAGGGATGTGTGATGTCGCCTTGGTTGTTTAATATTTATATGGATGGTGTTGTAAGGGAGGTGAATGCAAGAGTGTTAGGTGGAGGACTGAGTCTGGTGAATGATGGTAGAGAGTGGAATCTGAAGCAGCTGCTATTTGTGGATGATACTGCACTGGTGGCTGATTCAGAGGAGAGATTGAGACAGTTGGTAGAGGAGTTTGGAAGGGTGTGTGAAAGGAGGAAACTGAAAATAAATGAGAATAAGAGTAAAGTGATGAAGTTTACGAGGTTGGTAGATGGTAGAAGGATGAATACAGTTTTGAATGGTGAGTTGCTTGAGGAGGTAGAGTGTTTGAAGTATTTAGGGTCACATGTTGCTGTGGATGGAAGAACAGACGCAGAAGTGAAGTTTAGAATGAATGAAGTTGGAAAGGTGCTGGGAGGAATGAAAAAAGTGCTTAGATGTCGTTCACTTAGAATGGATGTAAAGAGAAGGCTGTATGAAGGTACTGTGGTACCGACTGCATTATATGGGGCTGAAACATGGAATATGGGTGTAGCAGAGAGGAAAAGTTTGAATGTAATGGAGATGAGGTGTCTGAGGAGTATGTGTGGAGTGACACGTATGGATCGAGTGAGAATTGATGAAGTGCGAAGGAGAACTGGAATTGTTCAGGAGATGGCTGATCGAGTTGAGCAGAGGGTGTTGCGATGGTTTGGGCATATGGAGAGAATGGATAATGAGCGACTGGCGAAAAAGATAACTAGATCTTACGTAAGATGTGTAAGGCTGAGAGGAAGACCACGAATAGGATGGATGGACAGTGTGATGAGAGCGTTGGTTGTGAGAGGGTTGTCTGTCGAGCAAGGAAGAGTGGCTGTGCGTGACAGAAATGAATGGAGGGAAATTGTAAATGAATAAATGATGACTCAGCCCTGAGGGGATATTCTCCCGCATTTTGTCTGATCAGCTGATCAGGTCAGGTGCAGGTAAGGGGCTGGATCCATTATGATGTGGCAGAGGTAAACCAGCTCTGCTGTCGGGCCCTGCTGCGGATGTCACTGATTGCACTGCGTAGTTGACCCTCGTGCGGTGTGGTGCGGTGAGGATCTGTCCCTTCTCCCCTTTGGGGCTAAGATGCGAATGATGTGTATAAGTGGATGAGTAAATTGGTAGTGTGTTGACCTGTCTCGGCTACCTTCCTTTTCTTGGGGAAAGCAGCCTAGGTATATAGATAGATAGATAGTGTCAAAATCCATATCAGTTGGTGGAATGAACCGACATGATGTCACCAATATGTGCCAGCATAAGAATAGGCATACTGTACTTCTAACACGCACTTTCCTTCAGTCTGATGACGTATTTTACATTTTATTCCTGCTAAATCCACCAACTATAGTCACCTTTGGAGTGATTTTTCGAAATGGGGGAGATTAGGTATAGCCTTTATTCACTCCTTCACTACTAAGTCTCCCCACAGCTGAATAAAATCGTCTGAGGATAACCCAGTGGCATAATGCCCCTGGCAGTTGTGCGCCAAGTTTTTTTTTTTTTTTTTTAGGTTAATTAGTGAGGCAGTCAGTCTGAAAATATAAAGAATAAATTAATAAAGCACATCATCGGAGAGAAGGGGTTAAATGTCTAACATGGCCGGTTTTGCACCCATTTTCAGGGCATGCACTGATCAGGTAGCGACAACACTGTCACTGAACCTATGTAGTTCAGGCGTATTGATAATTAACTGGAATAATTTGTGATAGTTAACCGCCTCACTACAAGAGGTCTCCACTAAGCTGAATAAAATCGTCTAGGTGTAGCATGAATATAGGATATCAAAATTACTATTGAAGGAGTTGTTGAGTGATTCTTATTGCTTCAATATGAGAGGCTTTCTCTTATGAACCAAATATAATTACTTGGCAGTTGCGAAAATAAAACGTAAAAGACCTCACCACTGTAAAATGGTTACCTCATTCGTTAGTGTGGTGGTATGGAAGTGGTGGTGTGGTTGTGGCTGTGGTAGAATTGCTTTATTATGATTAGAATTGTATGGATGTGACTGTGATAGGGCAGTATAGATGTAGGTGTGGCAGCCTTGCATGTTTGTAGAAGTGGTAGGGATTTACAGTTGTAGGTGTGGGTGTACTGGTATGGTTGCACGTGTGGTATAGGGATGCATGGTTGTGAGTATCGTGACTGTGGTAGAATTGTTTGGTTGTAGCTGTGGGTGTATGGTTGTAGGTATGATAGGAATGAGTATGGTGAGCGTGGTAGGACTGTATGGTTGTAGTTGTAGGTGTGGGTGTATGGTTGTACATGTGGTAGGGATGTATTGTTGTGAGTATGTTGAGTGTGGTAGAACTGTATGGTTGTAGGTATGGTAGGGCCGTACTGCTGTGAATGTGGTAGGATCTCATGGGAGTAGGTGTTACAGTACTTCACTGGTATATATTTTAGTTAGTACGCATGTATCTTTCAACAGGTGGTGTTTGGTGTGGTGGTGTGGCTAGGTGGTGGTGTGACGGGTGTGGAAGAGGGAGAGAGGCCCCCCAGGGAGTCCGATCCTCGAGGCTACGACTACCAGCACGACCCTCTAGAGTATGAGGCTTACGACATCCCGCTTCTGAAGAGTGTATGTCATCCTACACCATTTATAATACCTATCACCATCCCAACCTAAACCCTATTTCCCACTGTTGCCCTTACTACTTAATAAAATATGACAGCTATTGGCAATGTAGTAAAAGGAAGGTATTCATATTCTACTCCACTTTTCTCATCCAAACTCCATTAATAACAAACGAAGAGAGTTGGGTCTAAAAACTAGAGCAGGAAACCATAAAAGCAGAATTATCAAAGAGGTACAGTACTATTATAATAATAATAAAGTAATAATAATAATAATAATAATAATAATAATAATAATAATAACAACAATAACAAAAAAACAATATGGATGACTTTATTTACAGCTCTGACAGATCACACAACGTTTTGAACATGTTATTGCTCTTTATCCCTTATTCATCTACTATCTTTAATTATCCCATCAGCCATGCAGGGCTGCATAGGGATTCTCCCAGCTGGATAATGAAGTACGGTATAGCAATAGCGAGATAAGCTGCACAGTTTCTAAAGTCGCAGTAAAAAGGAGAAGTTAGATTTGTTATATATATCGTTATACATAACTTGAATGTTTCCTCTGGATAAATCAAGGTATTTGTCAACAGAAACATGTAAGCTACGACTTCGCGTACAGCGTGAGGGATGACGACACTGGCGCGGCGTACAGTCACGAGGAAGAGCGGAATGGTGATGTCACGAAAGGGGAATATCGCGTCACTCTCCCAGACGGTCGCATCCAGATTGTGTCATACATAGCCGACGAGAACGGATACCGAGCTAAAGTGTCCTATGAGCCATCCAAAGTACCCCCGGTGTACGATGCACTTAAGTACGCCCCAAGACTAAATGGTCGTTCTCATCGCCGCGGACACGGAGCCAGGAGACGACGCCCAAGACTACGACCACGACCTCGAACAGCTTCTTATCTTCCAGCTACCCCACAAGCTCCCTACAGTCCTGAATCTCCGCCTGGCTACCCTCCAGTACCTACAGACGCTCCCCAACATCCACATCCCACTCCAGGTTATCGTCCAGTCCCTTCAGAATCACCATACCTTCCAGAACCTCCGCCCAAATATCTTCCAGTTTCTACAGAGATTCCTCATCGTCCCAAAATTCCAGGATACGTTCCAGCAACTACAAAAGCACCACATATTCCAGAACCCACATCTAAGTATATTCCACAGCCACCAGAAGCTCCCTACCACCCAGAATCACCACCAGGCTACCTCCCAGTCCCAGAATCCTACCTTCCAGTCCCAACAAAGGCCCCACATCTAGGCTCCTACCTTCCTGTGGTCTCGGAGCCACCACATCCTGATGATCCAGTTGCCATACCTGGACCCCTTTATGGCCTGCCATCATTGCCCCCTGACTACCAGAAACCGCCCGTGGATATCACAACTTATAAGCCGCACCACCATAGCACCCCCAAACCTCCAAAGGACATTACAAAGGAATCCCTTTACTACCCGAAGAAGGAAGAAGAAAGGCCAATTTCAACACGTTATTCAACAACCCCTGGCCCAGCTGTTACTCCTTCAGCTTACCGGAAGCTAAAGATTCCACCACCTCCAAAACTACCTGAAGTCACAAGTTATAAGCCAAAAGCAACAACTCCACCTCCAGTAACTTCCTATTCTTCAGAGGCTCTCATAGATGACATCCCTATAACTTACAAGCCTTCTACCACACCACATCCCATTTCAACTTCCTCTAAACCAACACTATATCCTGAGCCCCACTCTCCAACTCCCCACCCATCATCTTCTAGACAATTTTCACCCACTCCTTACCCATCCTCGCCTAGGCCTTACTCACCAACACCTTATCCATCATCACCCAGACCATACTCCCAGACTCCTTACCCCTCCCCAGGACCCTACCATCCTTCCTTTTACTCCCCCTCTGGTCCCTATGGCTCCCCTCCACCCTACCCCTCAGGTCCCCCTCCCTACCCAACATCGATCAGCTCAGGACCTCCTCCCTATGGCGGTCCCTCTTCCCGGCCCTATAGCTCCCTTCTCCCGCCCTATTTTGGTCCCCAGTACGGCCCCCACTTTTCAGGGCCCTCCTACCCGCCTAAGCTCAAAGGCTACCCACCCCCACCTGAAAACTCCTCTCAACGGCCGTTTTTTCCGACCACCTCTAAGCCCGCTTCCATCAAAACAACCTGAGACAGCTTCACACTCGGGGGATTTGGATCACGAAGACACGACACCATACTCTAACAACGACCCAATCAATGGCTTGGGAAAGGAGTCCACAGATGTCCAAAACGAAGACTCAAAGAGATTCCGAAATGAGGAGTTAAAGGTTCAGAGAGCTGAATCCAAAATATCCCAGGACGAGGAGTCCGAAGTCCAGAGCGATAAGCCGAGAAGAGTCCAAAACGAGGGGTTGAAAGTTCAGAGAAAAAAATTCAAAGGAATCTCAGAAAAGAGTAATGCAGAGTCCAAGAAGTTCGATGACATAACAAAAGACGAGTCCAGTGAAGATCAAAGTGACGAGTTCAAAGAAATCTCAAGTGTGGGGTCTGATCAAATCCAGACAGAGGAAAATGGTGATCCGGGACTGTTGAGAGATTTATCAGAGCCTGAGGAGGGGAACAAATCGAAGTCAAAAGCCCCGGTATACTTTCCCCCCGTCAGGTGATATCTAGTCTGCTCTGTTCCTTCTCGAGAGATGACCATGGGGTATTTTCCTGTGAGATTCTGGAGGCATTTTATTATATCTCCCCTATTGATTTATTTCCTAAACTGTATTTCATCTCAACATTCTCTTGTATTTTCATACACCGATTTATATTGTATATTGCATCAATATTTTCTTGTATGTTCCTTCCCGATTTATTTCGTATATTGCATCAAAATACTATATTGTATGTTTCTAACTGATTCATTTCGTGCATTGCATCTCACTGTTCTCTTATATATTCCTTCCTGATTTATGTCGTATAATGCACCTTAATAATCTCTCGTATGTTTCCCCCCGATTCCTTTTGTTCATTGCATCGTAATATTCTCTTGTGTATTCCTTAATTATATACTGTACTTAATATATAGCATCTTAACAGTCTCTTGTGTTATGCGATTTTTTTTTTCTGATAGGGTTACAGTTCTCAAAAATTAAGCAAATAGAGAATACTGTTGTGCTATATGCAGAATAAACTTCCAAAGGCGGATGTACTGGGGAAACAACCCCTTCAATCCGATGACGTACTTTTTACGGTATTCTTTGTATTCCCAGACGAGTTTATTCAGCTGAGGTTAGACCATCTGAACTGTATGGTTAGATAAAGCCTTCATTAATCCGTCCACCATCAGAAGTTCTTCCCAACTGAACTAAAATCGTCTAATGAAATGAAAAAATATGTCATCGTAGAGCAGAAGGTCGTAATTTGGGTGGCACACGAGGCTTCGTAGCAACTCTTTCTTAGAAATTCATTTTGCATGTTACACCTTCATATTATTACCTTCTTCCGTGTTCCTGAGCAAGCTACGTTGATGCTACAAATATGTAAATAACAGGAAAGAATATATCAGGCGGCAATATGCATAATAAATCCCTTAGAAAGAGTTGCTACGAAGCCTCCTATGCCTCTTAGAATGCGATGCAGTCCCACGTGTACTAAAAATGGGACCTGCCAAGGCCTTGGACTTGCAGCTTTCAGTAGTATCACCCTTCCCATGGTCACTGTGTCCTTGTACATCCATCATCCTTACATTCTCATTTTTTTTAGATTACGTAAATAGACTACGTTACATGCAAAGTCCTATTTTTGTATCTAAAGTAAATATTTTAAGTATATATTCCAATGTATGACCCTTGTATCCAGTTTGCAAAACGTTGTGTAGGTTTTCAAGTGCAACTGTAAGTCACAGTTACGTAGATGCTAAGTAATTTATAAATTCGTTAAAAGAAGGCTTGAGCCACACAGAAATATGATCTAGGTAACAGGTAACTGAGAAGTCAAGTGAAAAAATAGCTACTGTTTGTCCGAAGTAGACTGTCAGCATTTTCATTTAGATCTTTATCTATCAGTTTCATTAATAACCTCAAATTGTACTGAAAGTAAAATTCACATGAAGCTTAACCTGAGCTTCCAGAGTGATGCTTCTTATAAGCCGTATTTATGATAAGGATGCCAGCTGAACATAATCACTCCAAGACAGTAATTTTTGTGCTTGATTTTATAGTTTTATATATTATACAATATGTCAAATAAATATCGGTCAAAAACAAAGACTTTTCCCTCACCTAAGAATAAACCTAAACTGTTACCTCGTGGAGCTTACATAGTCCAGCTGACAGCGGAGAAATCATGCTCTGGTTCGTAAAAGCATGATACCTGATTCATCATAACATGGTATATGAATTAAGTCTGCATACAGTCCCAAGCACATACCGTCAAACGTCACCACTTCGTAACAACCACCGCGCATTTTACGTACATATTAAGGCTGTCTCATTTAAGACTGATGTATAGGTATTTCCGGGGGTGTTTTTATGACATGTCGGCACGGATCTTGCGAAAGTAAAGTCTACTCTTAACGAAATTCGGATCACTAACTGTTCCCAGCATCAGCCTTGGGTTACCTGATTCGGGGAGGGAAACCATGAGGAAAGCAACGTTCGAAACAGCCTAATACTTTCCATGCCGACCTAACATTAGTTCAGTCGTCAATATATGTGAACGGTCTCTTGTACTGGGTTTCATATAAAGTAAATTTACTGAGGTCTTGTCAAGTAAGTTCAGGTCCATATACATTAATTTTGTTCAAGAATGGGATCATAACCCCTAAACAATGATTATATACTATCTCCCTTTGTTCTAGTTACCAGTTTGTGTGTGTGTGTGTGTGTGTGTGTGTGTGTGTGTGCGGGGGGGGGAATCCCTCGAAAGTTCAAAGGTCCGTGCCAAGTTCTTCTACAGTATATGGAAAAACGTGTAGCAAGGACATAAACACCATCTATCGTCTAGCTGCGGAAATATTGATGAATATTCCATTGGCAACTCAGCTGTATCACAAACTGCCTTTTTTCCACCTCAGACTACTGTTTACATTTAGGGAGGCCTCAGTCACGAGTACACAGTGGCGGTAACTCGGCGCTGTGGAGTCAGGCAACATAAAAGAACCCGAAAGCTATTGCATTAAAATCTGTCGTTATCGGGAATTACTAAAGGAGTGCAGAATACAACACAGGAAACATTTCTCGGGGTAATGTAATGATAATTGAGCAAATGACCATTGATGTTCTGTATGAAAATCGATCAAAGCTATATTACCAGCCCTGCTCTAATTGTACATACACACAGTGTTTCATAGTACTGTGACCAGAGTTCACGTTCGATAAAAATATACAGTATTTAAAGTAACAATAATATACTTTCAAAACAGGATTGTATTGCTTCAAGAAAACGTGAAAAAATAATGCTTAACGCCAACATACCATCTGGATACTATCTCCTCATGCCTAGCATGTCAAGTTAGCTAAGTACACTTCGAGGCTGAAATTAACACTTATTCTGGTTCTAGAAGCTTAAAGCTTTTGTAATATTGTGTTAAACTCCTCTCGTCCTAGATGTTGGAGAGTGTCCGTGCCGTACCAGAGTGCCAGACTCCACACTCCTGCCACACCAGACCATCTCAACACCCTTCCCATAGTTCCCAACCTCCTCCAGTCTCCTGCCTCACCAAACCTACCTCACTCCCCTGCCACACCACAAATCCTCAGCCCTATCACACTAGACCTCCCCATCCTCTCTACCGTGGCTCGCCACCTCACCCAGTCTCCTGCCACATTACACATCCCCACCCTTGCCACTCCACATGTCCCAGTCTTCCTTATGATGGCCCGTCACCTTCCCCAGTTCCCTCCTTTTCCCCAGAAATGTCCCATTCCTCGCCAACAATGCCTTCTTCCCCGTCAGGCTCTTTCCACTTCACATTTCCTCAAGCCACCCCTGTCGTGTCCTCTTTCACAAACCCTGTCATCTCCTCAAGTTATCATGCCACTATCCCTACCACCACCCTAATTTACCCTGCCACCACAACCCACTTCACCAAACCCACAAAGCCCTCCACCTTCCCTACCATTACCTCTGCCGTCAACTCCACCTTCCCTTCCACCACCTACTCAACCACTGACCCTTCCACCATCTCCACCTTCCCTACCACAGTCTCTACCATCGAACCTCTCGCTACCTATTCTACTACTGCCCGCTCCACCTCCACCACCAGAGCTAACAGAACCCCCACTAGTCCCACCCCCCCCCCCGCTCATGCCACCCCCATCCCCACCCCCAGTCAGCCCCCCGGCACCAACAAGCGAAAGTGGTCGAAGAGGTCGTGTGCCAGCAACAGAGGACCCATTTGTCGCATCTGCCACGAAGGTTATTACATGCAATTTGTGCACTATGCGTTTACATACGTGTAAGCGTGTTTGTGCTTTGTACTTGCATGTATTTGTGGTTATTGTGTGCTTGTATTTTCAAGCAACGCCGAAGGCGCTGCTGTTTTGATCGGGTCTATTTCTGTGTATCTATCTAAAAAAAAAAAAATCCTGCTAATGCCTCATCCAATCTGAATAAAAATTGGCACATAGTTACAATCTGTGTGCGTCTGGGTAGAAGTAATTCAATTTTGGTGCAGATTAATCAAAGACGAAGGTAGAGGATCAAGGTCAAATTTTTGAGAACTAAAATATCTCATGAATGCCTAATCCGAACTGTATTAAACTTAACCTTCAATACATACGTGAGGGGATGGAAAGAAATTATCTTCTTCCTATGCAGTCTATAAATGGTCAAAGTCATGGTGCAAGACCAAAGTCCAGGTGCACCGTCACTGTCCTCTTTGAATACCCTCTCTATTTCA
>JAGKTI010004079.1:15308-28975 GCA_018397915.1 Birgus latro | reverse complement strand
CCCTACTACACCTACCCACACCCCTACTACACCTACCCACACCCCTACACCTACCCACAGCCCTGCCACATCTACCCACACCCCTGCCACACCAATCCACACCTCTGCCACACCTATCCACACCTTTGCCACACCTACCCACACCCCTGCTACACCTACCCTCACCCCTGCCACACCTACCCACACCCCTGTCACATCCACTCACACCCCTGCCAAACCTACACGAACTTCTCTTCGCTCCAAATGATCTGTCCTGCATTTTTCATTCAGCGTGGGAAGCGTCTCCTCTTGTACATCTGATAACACCCACACTGCACCGTACACCAACAATGTTTCTCCTCACAGCATTCCGGCCACGCCAACCAGTGCACCTGCCACATCCCTGACCACCTCTCCACATTAACACATTTCACACTGTTCCCTCACTATCATGTCATACCATACTAACACACCACACACTCGTAGCTCATATTTCTAGTCATAAACACGCCCTGCCACCGACCCTTCCTCTCTCCTGACCTATGTCATTCCTGTCACACCACATTAACGCATTCATCACATCCCCACACATTACACCAACCCTACACTCTTCTACAATCGCCTCATAATAAATAAACACGGCGTACCACTAATTTTTATGCAGTGGTGTTAGTGGGGGCATGTTAATGAAAGTGCTGGAATGTAATAAATCTAACTTTTAAAACGAACGCCCGCGGAAATTACAAATTTATTTCCCTCAAGTCAAGTGCTGGCAGTAAAATAGAAGTAAATTAAAGTAGGTCTACTACAGGAGTTTTAACTGATATCTTTTTCTTAATATTAATATTCCTTAGATTAGCTGTATGGTTAAATAAATACTGTATTTTACTCATTTACCTACTATTCATTTCCCTGCTTCAAGATCCTACCCACCCTATTTACAGAGTGCGAATACGGTGTGATTTTGGTGATGTCTCTGTACTGAGATTACTTTCTTAAGCGGCCTATGTTATTTGGAATGGTGATAAATACAATACATGTATTTACAAGGCCTTGGCAACTTCGACAAAAATTACTCCTGCTTTAAATCCTTTGAGGACGGGAAGTTACTAAGCTGAATAAAGTAGTCCCGCCGGTGGAGAGAAAGGAATAGCTTAGATTTTTTTTTTTTTTTTTACCCCCTGAAGAATATCAACAAAAAAAAAAAAAAAAAAAGTTTGACTAGCAAAATATAGAAGCCAACGTTTCCCACCCCCTGTAAGTTATTAAAGGAACGTTATAATGAACTTGCAGGCAAACCTTTTTATGTAAATCTACAGTCTATCTATCTATCTATTGCCAGACACCACAATCCCGTAAGGGGTGGCCATTTGACTTTGAGTTATTTTTTTTTACGGGGAGGGGCACTAACCCTCCACCAACCCACTTGTTGACACGTAGGGAGCACGTACGGTTTGGTTATATGGTTACCACCCAGCGTTGTAAATGGTTTCTTGGCTTACAGGAAACCATTTGGCTTGTCACTCAATGTAATGCCACCTGTAAAGGAAAGAAAAGCAGTAAGAAGTGACACGAAATATAGGAGAAATAGGAAGAAAGGAGGGCAGGCACAGAAAAAGAATGATAAAGGCAAAGGAAGAAGTAGGCAGCACTACATCAAGTGAGTGGATGATGGTCGCCACCACCTACCACAGAATTAAAGTAAACCTTGTATTATGCAAACCTACAGAATGAGACTCAATGCAGGCTGTAGACACTATAGTGTTCGACCTTGACTGTGTAGGAAAAAATTATGACAGAGGACTTGAGTTTAGTGATAACTTCGGTTCCTTGATGTACGTTTGGCTATATTAAGTTTAATGTTTACTACATCCGTGTAATTTTACTTAGCTTAAATGAAAGCTTTCGAATAGGTAATTGGATACAGCCTTCATTACTTTATTTCACTACTATGGGACTTTCATGAGTAAAACTGTATAGTAGCGGCAATAATAAAATTAAAAGCACGTCATCAGAGTGAAGGGGTTGACTACCCATGATGTAATGGAGAGTGGAACCTGACGGACCACTGACAGAGCGCCGTCTTCTGTGTTTATTTTTCATTTTTTTTTTTTTTTTAACCCATCGAAGTTTAGTTGATGGCCAAGCGTACTAAGACTGAAGGGTACATATGACCAGTATAACCAGAGACTCAATCTATCATAAGTAAGGCGAAGAGGATTTCATGTAGCACGCGACTCAATATTCGTACTAAGTGGGAGTAGTCTAGCTTCTGAAGGTAAAACCCCGTAAAAACCACTATACTAAATACCTTTTGCCGCCTATATAAAAGTAAAATGTTCTATTTAAATATGGATGAAACAGAAGTATCTCCTTAATAAACATACGCAGCTTTGGTAGCTTCATGGATTTATTTTTCTCAACTAGCAAAACTGATGTAAATATTCGTCTCTTTTTAATCTAAAGATTGAAATACTACTGTAGTTTATAGTATACAGTATACTGCTAGAATGAAAACAGTCGATATGATGAAAGACCAGATTAACCATAGAAACGAAAAGTAAATAAAATGTTAAGGTAAAACAGGATGGAATGAAGACTAAGTTGGGTACCTCATTTCCGAAAATCCTTCCTGACCAAAAGACTGCCTCCTAATGATCCTCCCGCATATAAATAAAAATATCGCTCTGTTGATATTCTATTACAGTCCAGATACATCAAGATATAGCTTCACGAAGTTTGAAATTTAGACAGACTGTGAAAATGCAGATGCAAATACAATGATAGTTCAATGAACAACACTACAAATACAGATGGCTAGATATAGCAGCAACTTAACCACCACCACCATCACCACCAACAACAACATCAACATCAACAAAATTTAAGTCATGCTGAAGCAGATCCCTACTCGACACATAACAGGAAACTTCTCCAAATGAGTCCACCAGGAAATTGCTGTGTTGTGACGTGGGTAGCATCGGAGGAAAACCACGCCAATATTCGATACACCGCGTCTTCCTGGCACAGTTTGGTCAATTTTAATCCAAGAAATGTTGTTGTCCGCATACCTTTTTAATATTTACATTCCAGACTCAAATCTGGGTAAAAGCTGTTAAACTGAAAAAGAAAAAAAGTCAAGCTGATGCACGGGGATCTAAGTAAAATTTTTGTCACTCCTGCCACGTCTAAAAGTCTGCATCGTAACCCGCGGAGTGAGAGCCAGCAGTGTGTGAATGTGGTCCGTCTGCTTCCGTCCACAGCCTTAGTGGAGCTACAAGACTGTATTTCCAACTGTCTCCAAGACCTCATCCAAAACTATACCGACTCCGACTCCACAATTTAAACAACGCATGCATTATATATGTCCCACTCTTACCAAACTAAACCTGCAAGGGCGATTTATTCCAAATCTGTTTTGTTTCAACGTACCATATGTTTGTCCTGTACTAACCTAACCATACCTGCTTAAACGGATTGCTCCACAACAATTTTCACGTATTTAACAAACCACTGCACGAAAGATGATATGGTCCACACATCAGTATAAGGTAAGTCACAATCTAGACCACATTCTGAAATCAACATAAAAGCAATAATACAGTAATTATGAATCATGACTACTAAAATTAACTTGAGTACTTAAAGATAGCCTACCTTCCCGTTTCGTCTGCTAAATATATTTAATCTTCAGCACTGTACCAGACCGTTTTTAACTGAGTCGCAGAAAGTGTTCGCCTTTGTATCATGCTAAGTGTTAGCTACTTAAATCTTGGGTAGAGCCGCAAAAAGTCAACAAATATTAACACATAGCTTATATTGGCCTACAAGAAGTAATAGAGCATTAAATACTCGCTACTTACCTGCTGGCCGAGGCTGAAGGGTTTAGATGGAAGATTAAAAGAAAACACCAGTAAACATCCTCTAATAGAGGGAGAGACAATGAAACAAGAGACGTTGCGAACTGCATCCCCCAACGCTTCTTCTTCTCTAGCGAGCTCAGCTTTGTACTGTACGTCTTGTGTCAAAACTTTTTTTTTTTTAAGTTCCCAAAAGTTAATAAGCTCAGAATAAGTGCAGACATAAATGAGCAGGAAAAAAAGTTGTGCATAAAATAATAATATTTTCAAATAACTTGTAAATAAAACTCATGCTCTGACAATAGCAAGCATATGCAAAATTTCAGTTCGATCTTCTCAAAAGTTGATGTTATTGTGACTGAAGATTTGTCTAATGATCCTGTTATGGGGTGTATAAAAGCCCGCGTTGCCCAGACGCAAAGTGGGGGGATCCTCTCTTTGGCTCAGTGGTAACGTGCGCGCGTATCAAGCGTTAGTTTCATTTCACTTATTACATTGGTTGGCAGTGGTGTGGGATGTAAGGCAAGGAAGGGCCTTGAGGGTCGTATGATGTTGACAGCCTTACATCCCGGGTGGTGGGCTCCAATCCGCTACACTACCATGTGGGTGCGCGAAACTGACCAAATTAATCACTAGGGGGAGAAAAGAATGATGTAAGTGGGTGTATAAAAGCCCGCGTTGCCCAGAGGCAAAGTGGGGAGCCTCTCTTTGGCTCAGTGGTAGCGTGCGCGCGTATCAAGCGCGAGGGTCTGAGAGCGAATTTCGGCCAGTACAGTGATTAATTTGTTGTTTCATTTCAGTTATTACAATCCTGATTATATTTTTCACCTAACTACAGAGAGTCTGACCTCAAGAATTAGCTGGAGCGTAAGTTATCAGTGTGGTGGTGGATGATATAGTAAGAGCGGTGGATGATAAACAGTAATGAGTGTGTACGTGTAGTGTAATAGTGTTGTGTGTAATGCGGAGGCGTTACAATAGCGCAACAAGTGGTTTGATGGAAGGTAACCAGTATGATGGATGGTGTGGTGTGGGGTAATGTGGCGGTGTTGCAGCGCGAAGAAACGTGGTGAATGATGATTAGAGTGTAGTGGAATTCTGTGATGCAGACAAAGGGTGGGATGCGGCAAGGAAGGCGTATAGTGTAGTGGGACGTCGGGAGGATGGTGATGTGGTAGACTGTACTGAGTGTAGCAGAGAACCTAGTTAGTGTGGTGGATGACATAATTAAAAAGTAAACAACATGTAGAAAATTTGTCACCCCTTTGACCCTGTTCACCTACAACCATATTTTGGATGTTGAGAGTCATATTCTTGGGGATGATTGAGACAGCAGAAAATACTGATTGTCTGCCATAATGGCTCTCGTGTACTTGATAAGCCTAAATTTAACCATTATTATAATTATAATTATTATTATTATTCTCTCTCTCTCTCTCTCTCTCTCTCTCTCTCTCTCTCTCTCTCTCTCTCTCACCTATCCCGTATTGTGTATTGTGTTGCAGGTGAAGGGTGGTGGTGCAGTGTGTCGTGTGGTTGGCGGTGTAGTGGGTGTGGGTGTGATGGCTGTCACTCTCATCACGCTGCTTAACCGCCACCAGCAAGAAGTGTATGTCGGGATAGACTTCGAAGAGAAAGTGAAGGAGGTGATTAAACCCATAGGCATAATACAAGAATGCACACACACACACACACACACACACACACACACACACACACACACATGAAGGGAAGTGACTAGCCGAGTTCAAGAGGGCTCAGTGCTGGCGCCAATCATGTTTTTGGTATATGTAAATGACACAAACTGTAACACTGGAAATGGAAGCTATCTAAATATGTTTGCTAATGATGCAAAAATACAATGGAATTACTAACACAGATTCTTACAGAGAGCTACAAGAAGAATTAAACTTCATGAATGGAGCAATAAATGGCAAATGGAATTTAATGTGAGCAAGTGTCATGTAAATAAGTTTGGTAAAAGTGAAAAAAGACCAGACTGGGATTATAAGTTAGGAAGTTCAACTCTACACATAGAAAGGGAGAAGGACCTAGGAGTGATTATCAATAACAGACTATCTCCGGCTGAGCACATCACTGAGAAGTTACGTAACATGTATACACTGCTTGCTAATATGAGAACAGCATTCACATATATAAATGAAGACATGCTGAACAAGATAATAACATCATTCATCAGACCAACCCTAGAGTATGCATCAGTAGTCTGGAATCCTTATTTTTTTAAAATACATAGATAAGACTGAAAAAGTACAAAGGGCAGCTACAAGATGGGCACCAAGCTTAAGGAATCTAAGCTACGAAGAAAGTCTTGAAAAATTGAATCTACCAACAGTACAGGAGAGAAGGAAAAGGAGAGACATGATTATGCTATATAAATGCATCTCAGGGAAAGAGAAAATAGACATTAATTAAAATGCCCAACCGGCGTAGCCACCCCGAGGAGGAGGACACGGGGAGGTGACATCCACCCCTAAGAGGAGGCCACGGGGAGGTTGACAGGTGCTCCGCGCTACACGGCCCCACATCACCTGCGACCTTATGCTCCTCTTACCCCCAGCCAGACCCCCGGAAAGTGCATCGACTTGGTGCATTACCCTCCAACAAAGGAAACGCTCACCAGACTCGGGGTGGGACTGACCCTTACACAGTCCCAAGTAGGCCCTCAGCTACAGAGTCCACTGGACCTGAGGCTAGAAGAAGGAGAGAGACCACCAGTCCTCAAAAACCTACTACACCCCAGGGGAGCAGCGATGCAGTAGAGGCCACCGCTGCTGTAGGAGGAGAGTCCACTGGACCTCCTTCTTACACCATCCACTGTACGGAGCAGGCATTTCAGCACGTCAGCCAGACGACCCTCACCTGTCCTCCCAAGGAGGGGAGGGGAGCCCATGTAGAGTCCACCGGACCTACAGAGGGAGAGACCACCTATCATACCCCAGCTGCAACTTTCTCCCGGCAGCAGGAGAGCGGTAGAGTCCACCGGACCTGCCACGGGCGTCAAGAAGTTCGGCGGACTTCATTCTCCTTCTGTCCCCTGGCCGAGTGGTCCCCCGACATAGTCCATTGGACCTGTTAGACTGAGGGAGAATCCACTGGGCCTCCTTCATCCACTCACCCATGAGGAAGCCTGGGTAGAGTCCTCCGGACCTACCAGGCAGAAGGAGAGTCCACTGGACCTCCTTCCTCTGCCTCGGCATGGAGTTCAGGCAGAGTCCACTGGACCTGCCAAGTCGAGGGAGAGACCACCAGTCGTCCCTCCTCCACTCGCTCGGAGGCTCCCTGCAAGGGAGTTGTCTCTTGCTCAGCCCGCCCCACCAGAGGCCAAACAAGACGCCCCTCCGGCTCCCCCTCCTCTACAAAGGGCGGAGACTGCTCCCCAGCCAACCTACTAATGGAGAGTGTCTGGAGCAGACACGTGGTGAGCCTGGGTGTCCTGTCCTTGAAGCCCAGCCCCTAACGCCCCCAGCAGCTGATGGACTCTCCCAGAGCGAGCGGCCGCAGACAAACCCTGACAGCCTTCCCTTCCCGACGAGACTGCAGCCCCAAGACTTTGAGTGCCGCCCCACATGCGACTCCAGGCCCAGACCGGCCCAGACCCTCCTTCTGGGCTCCCACTACGGCCAAGAGCAGGCGCCGGGCAGCATGCCTCCTAGCCCCATTTGGTCCCAGTCCCAAGGGACCCCGCACTCCGACAGCCCCTGACAGGAGAGGGTCGCCCCACATGCTGCCCTCCATCCTACACCGGACTCCAGACGTCGCCACACGATGCCTGCGCCCTTATCAAGAGCGCACCCCTGATGGCCCTCCCCCTACGCCGGGCCGTCACCTGTACATACCTGTGCCGTGACCTCGGTGTGCCTCAGCGACTAGTGCAACGACTGTGCCCCGCCATAGTGCTATAGACCCAAAGTGTGTATTCCCCTTCCCAGAGTTTCGTGACTCCTGTGTAATACCAACACTCTCCCCTTTGTGAAACCCAGAATCTCGTGACCCTGTGGAACCTTAGTGCACACACAAAACATAGTGACGCCCTCCCCCTGTGTAACCTTGTAACCACCCCCCCTTGTGATACTGTGACCCTCGTATATAAAGTGTACTTGCTGTCTCTCGGCCCCTGTGTAATATCTGTGCCCCAGTAATAACGTCACAACCCCCTGTGTAATACCTTTGCCCATAAATAGTGCCATAGCCTGTGGAATATTTCCCCTTGGAGACATAGTGTTGTGCTATATGCTCTGTGTTGTCTAACATATAGAATTGTCCTATGTACGTGTAGTGTTAAGTCCACTGTATCTGACTGTAAGGTAATATACGTGTAAGACTGGTTAGCTGTGCACGCTATAGCCCGGTCCTGAACAAAAGAACCCAAGCACATGTCCGTATCCTAGCCCAAGTAGTTGGACTAAGAATACGCTGCATAACATTAATGAGTACCGTATATAACGTATGGGGAAGCACCAGCAAGAGGACACTGCAAAAAAAAAAAAAAAAAAAACTACGTAAAAAGAGAGGCGATAAAGACGTAAGGAAATTCAGTTTACCAAATATGGCAATATCAGTGGAATGCACTACTGAATGAAATAGTGTGTGCCAAAACTATTCATAAATTTAAGGATATGTATGATAAAAATGGGACAGAACGATCTTGACTCATTCCTGTAAAGATACAGTTAGGTAAGAACACTTCTATCGACTTGCACTTGTCACATCCTTGTTTCATTTTAGCTCGCTATTAATTCCCACCTCACATCACTCCACACTCATTACATGCCTGCTTCTCTCCCTCACCACTTCAACCACACAATCAGCAACTGGCCTGTCAATTACCACTCTCTCTCTCTGCTTTTACCATTTCGACCTTATTGCCTTACTGTCGCGGTGGTTGAGTGGTCAGTGTAGGTGACTGCGAAACGATCGACATGTTGGTGCAAGGGTTCGAATCCTTATGCGGGCAGCTGGCATCTCTTCTCAGGTTTCCTTCCACCCTTCATTGATTGGTAGATAAATTGAGTACTTAAGGTAACACCTAGGGTGGTACTATGGTACTCAGGATGATGCAATGACTATATATCCCAGGCTTGTGGATGAAAAACCCGCCATAGGCCCTAAGGCCCAAATTATGGAGTTGAGCACCACGGATGAGTGCCTCATGGCATCTGCCCTCACTTTTGCCTCAACCAACCTCCAAACCCATAACCACCCTCTTAACCTCGTGCTAAGTCCTGCCAAACCACCTATCTCCCTGCCTAGGTGTGTGCCGACCCCCACCTCCCCCTCCTGGAGTACCGCGGGGTGGAGTCCTTCTTCCACTACCTGGAGTACCCAGACAGTGACCACTGCTACTCCTGGGTCGAGTTTGGTGGCGAGAAGATACCTATCCCCTCGCAAGTAAGTAATTCCTGTCCTTACCTAACTGTTTTTAAAAGATGAACTGTGGCTGGTCATGTCTCGTCTTCTCTTACTATTTTATATTTAGTTATTTTTGTGGATTATTTTGCAACACACAACTTTATCTAGTTCTTTCCAATACTGTACTGATGTCAGTTGCTTTAACTGAAAAACCTTTCTTCAAATTATTTATTTTTATTTTGTTAATGCTATCTTCACACAATTTCATTCACCTTAGGATAGACTCTTCAAACTGGAGGGATTAGATATAGCCTTCATTTAGCCTGTCAGTGCAAGAGGTCTTTTTGAAGCTGAATAGGATCTTTCATGTAACATTAACCTAATAAATTTCGTCCCGGTTTCAAGGGGTTCATGGGTTTGATTTATTCACCAGAGTGAGAAAGAGTGTGCAGACGAGGTGAGGAAGTCCAAGTACATCTGCTTCAATGAGGAGTACCAGATGACCCATGATCCATGTCTTGTCTACAGCTTTGGCAAAGACTTGGACAGCCAATTTGAGAGGGACATGAACTTATTTAGCTGTGAAGTCCACTCCTTTGACCCCGAGCGAGTGAGTTGATGGGAAGTGGGTCACTGTAGAGGGAGTGAGGTTAGTTACTCCCTGCAGGCATTATGAGTAAGAAGCACAATTTTGAGTGGATCACTTAGACTGTGAGGTGGAAATGAGAATTTCTGAGGCCTGAATAATGAACAGATGAATGTGTGGTTCACTTTTCTTGTGTACTCTGTTGATATTTCTCCAACTTGTGCTTTTCAGTTTCTTTTTCTGCATGACTCCCATCACAAATATGTGGGAAAGAGAGTTATGATGATAATGATGATTGTACATATGGCAGGTAACAGAAGGCGAGCATGTGCAGAGATCAGAGTTCTGGAAGGAGCATGCATGGACAATATCAGAGGTCCCCTATGACAACCCTGAAGAAGATGGCAGCATCCAGCGTCGACGATCTCTGGATTACATAGCAGCTGCCCTCCAGCACACTGGCCGAGAAATTAAGTACCTCAAGAGTGACCTGGAGGGACGTGAGTGGATTCTTCTGCGACAGGTCGTCTCTAACCTCAAGCTTTTCAACGTGAGGCAGGTCAGTGGTTCAGTGTGACTCCAAGGGCCTATTCTCATCTGTTATGGAAGCTCCCTGGCACCTCTTCCTTACAGGTTTATTTCTGCATACCACACATTAATAGTCTTCGGTGCTATGTGACCTCTGTCAGAACTGAAAGACATGAATTGATACAAGGGAATGCTTATATGTAATGTACAAAATTAATCAGTACTAGGTGCTAGAACACCTAGAAAACTCGAGGCCCATATTCTTGCCAACTTCGGAGCCTTTCGAACGTCTTTTCTGCCGTGATTTATTTTGCATACAACTTAATCTTCTCTCATATGGTAGGTAGATAATTTTATAACTGATACAGACTGCATACCCAGTAAACAGGAGAGTATTAATTGTCATGTAGAGAACTGAAATACCCAACCCAAGGAGAGACCAAAGGGAGGCGCGCGATGAGGAAATACCCCACGGAAGGACCACAGGGAGGTGCACACAGAGCCCAGGCCAGACAAGCTCATATCCGTCGCCATCATGCACCCCTCTTCCCCTCAATCGACCCCACGGGATGTATACAGCCCCGCTGCCCTACTCTCGGGCCAGTCCAGCGCTCACCAGGATCGGGGTGGGACTGGTTACCCAACAGTCCGAGGTAGAACCCAGGTGATGGCCCCTGTACGCGCCGGGGAGAGAACAACTACAGTACGTCTCTCACCTACTGATAGCCTACCCCCTGCAGAACCCAGGTGACGGCCCCTGTATGCACCGGGGAGGGAATGGCCCCTGTACATCCCTCAGCTGCAGTCCCCACTGGAAGCAGGACCTCAGTGACGGTCCCTGTACGCGCCGAAGAGGGAATGGCCACTGTACGTCCCTCAGCTGCTGTCCCAGGGCAAGACTAAGCCACAGTGACGGCTGCTGTATGCATCGGTGAATACTCAGTTACACCCACTGGCACAAGCAGAACCCAGGCAACAGCCCCTGTACGTGCCAGGTCTGCAGCCTCTACCTGGAACAGGAACTCGGCGACGGCCACTGTATGGGCCAAAGAGGGAACAGCCCCTGTACTTTCCACACCTGTTGTCCTAGGGCAAGGCAGAACCACGGTGATGGCCCATGCATGCACCGAGGAAGAATCTGTTACTCTCACTGGCACAAGCAGAACCCAGCCAACGGCCCTTGTATGCGCTGGGGAGGGAAAGGCCACAGAACATCCCTTGTCTGCAGCCTCCACCGGGAACAGGACCTCGGCGATGGCCACTATATGCGCCAAAGAGGGAATGGTCACTGTATGTCCCTCGTCATTTATCCCAGGGCATGACCGAGCCACGGTGATGGGCACTGTATGCACCGGGGAACACTCTGTCACACCTGCTGGCACAAGCAGAACCCAGGCGACGGCTACTGTGCGCGCTGGGGAGGGAACGGCCACAGTACATCCTCATCTGCTGCCTCTCTTTCTCCCCACCGAGCTGGAGAACCAGTCGAGGCACGGCTAGAGAGGATTTCGAGCAGCCCCATCGTGAGCCTGGGGATCCACTCTCTTCAGGAACGCCCCCACGTCGCCCGTCGCTGTCGGACTCCAGGAAGAGGAGATGCCACAAGGCAGCCCTTGACGGCCTCACAACCCAGGAGAAGCTGCAGCCCCCAGCCAGCCAGGGGTGGCCCCAGGACCCCAGAGCAAGGCCTCTCCAGCCCCACCGCCGAGCAGTTCTCCCCCAGGAGTAGGCGCTGGGAAGCGTGCCTGCTCTCTCTGTTCGGCCTCAGTCCTGAGGGCTGGACCACCCCCTGAGGCCCCACCAGGAAAGGGCCTCTCACTACACCGCCCAGCAGCCGACCTTCGACGACCTGGCCCCTGACGGTGGTCCCGTGCCTCCTGCAGGAGCACACAACTGATGGGCCCCCTCCCACACCTGGACAACACCTGCAACTACCTAGCCAATAGCAGCCCAACCCGGATCCCCTGTGTATCAGATAGTGTGTTGATCTGTACATTGTATTGTTATATGGCATTGTAATTATTCGTGGTAATACTCATGTAAGGTGGGTCAGCCCGAGTTTTTATGCCCTGTTCCTCTAGTTGCATGCTCTAGACCCGGTCTTGAAGGGAACCCCAGACCAAGTGCTAGTGTACAAAGAACGAGGAGTTGGGCTCCGAACACACAGCGTAACAAGAACGTACAGTAAGAAGGATGGCCTAGAAATCTTACTTAAAACCTTTCAGAATATGGGTGCAGGAGCAATTTTTTTATAAGGCTTCAGGGGCTTCTTAGCACATTTTCCTTAGGTATGTGCCACATACATTAATCCCTTCATTATGATGACACATACAAATGTATACCTGTACAGTATTTTAATCTTGTCAGCATCAGACAATTCTGTCCACCTCTCAATAAAGAATTTCTAAAGTCTTCAGTACCCTTTTCAGCATGATGATGTCTTGCATATTTTATTCTTGCTACTACCATACATTTTTCAAGATGTCAGTTTATAATTATAAACACATGAGACATTACACTGAAAGAATTTACCAGTCACCTAGTGTTAGTAAACATAAAACACAAAATATGTCATTATATTGCACTGCTGTACAGAAATGAAGGGATTTCATTAAATCATCTGGTGATAGCAAATTAAAAAAGACATCATACTAAAGACATTAAATACTGTAAATTTCATAGTGGTAGCAATGGGGCTGTCTAGATCATGGTTAATGCTGTGCATTGGTGACTACAGATTGGTGTGAGGCTCCACCTGCCAGTCTCCGTGAACACGATGAGCGGAGAGACAAGGCACCAGTACTTCGCAAAGTTATTTAAGGTCAGTTTTCTGCAATGTGCACCCCAGAGGCACTGTATACACAAAAATGATAGATGTATGATCTGTTGGCACTTTCATACCCTAGCACACAGAAAATCACACGACAAAATTTTCATCCATTTAGTACTCGCAGAAAAATTCAGATCAGCGCAACTGCCTATTCAGTACTGTGTGTGTGTGTGTGTGTGTGTGTGTGTGTGTGTGTGTATTTACCTAATTGTATTTACCTAATTGTGATATACAGGAAATGAGCTACGCTCGTGGGGTCCCGTCTCTGTTTCTCAATAAGTCAAATTTTGCTTTAAACTCATTTAACTTTTTAGACTGGACGATCTCTTTGTCCAGTTTATTCCACAGGTCTATGCATCTATACGGAAAACTATATTTCTTGATGTCCTTCAAGCAGCACGGCTTCTTCAGTTTCAGTCCATGTCCTCTTGTTGCTCTCTTATCCCATAAAAACAGATCTTCTCTATCAGTTTTATCTACTCCCATCATGGTCCTGAACACTGCAATCATG
>JAGKTI010004079.1:0-10641 GCA_018397915.1 Birgus latro | reverse complement strand
TGTGTGTGTGTGTGTGTGTGTGTGTGTGTGTGTGTGTGTGTGTGTTGTGTGTGTGTGTGTGTGTGTGTGTGTGTGTGTGTTTTGTATACATGTATGTTTTTAATTAGCCACAGCACTCTGCCTGTAATGACACATGTTCAGCCAACAAATAACTGCTGGACATATTTGTAACACAATCAGTGGGGAAAGCTTGCTTTCATGTTGAACATCATTTGAACTGACTGTGAGCATACCATCACATACAGCAGAAGCAATTGACCCACCTTCATACCCTGTGCATGACAACAAATGTGACCTCACAGAAACTAAGGCTTGTCCCATGTGTATTTCATATTCACTGAGAATATTAGCTTGCATATTTTATTCTCTTGATAAATGAATCTTATATCCTTTACACTGAGCACATTCTCCAAGCTTTACATCCTGCATGCTTATAACCTATCTAAACACTACTTGTTATCTTGCCTCTGTGTATAGGTGTTCCAGGGGCTACAGTGTGCAGGCTACAAGTATGTGTTGGGTCGTGCTGTAAGATACTACAAGGGTGCCCTCAGGATCCCAGAACTGGACAACAGAACTTTCTATCCGGCATATGAGATCAACTGGGCAAAGATGTTGTAGGGACCATTAGTGAGATAAAACACGCTTTTGCCACACTTAGTCCCATGTTTAATAGTCTCCTTTCATCTCTACTATGCCAGAGCCCGTATCTTCTACAACTATGCTTAGTTTGATATCTTTTCTTTTTTCATCTTTAGTCCTGTATCTTCACTGTCTTTAGTCCCATATCTTCTACTATGCCTTTCATTCCATATCTTTTCTTCTAAACCTAAATCCAAATGTTATTTACTACCTTTAGTCCCATATCCTTCAATAAGCCTCAAGCCATATCTTCTATGCCTTATGCCACTGCCAATTAAGGGCCTACGGGATTGTGGTGTTTGGCAATAGATAACTTCTATCTACATTAGACCAAGCTCCTTCATGGACTGTAATTTTGATCACTTATATTTTGTGATAATCATAGGGGCATTTGCCTTCTTAGTGTAATAGGAAAAGTATATGGTAGCATACTTATTGACAGAGTTAGGGAAATTACAGAGGAATTAGTTGGAGAAGAACAAAAAGGTTTTAGGAAGGGAAGAAGTTGTGTAGACCAGATATTCATTCTTAGATCCTTTGTGGAAAAGTTTCTAGAGAAGGGCAAGAAGTAGTATGCAGCCTTCATGGATCTGGAGAAAGCATATGACAGGGTGGATAGACAAGGATAGTGGAAGGTATAAGAATATATGGAGTGGATGGGAAGTTGTTGAAGGCAGTGAAAAGTATGTATGAGGGTGCTAAGGCTGCAGTGCGTGTGGACGGCAAACTGAGCGAATCTTTCCATTTGAAGGTTGGATTGAAACAAGGATGTGTCATGTGAAATCTGCTTCCAAGAGATTAGGTGTGCTAAGCTGATTCCGAACTTTCTTTAACCCTGCACAGTTGTTGACCTTGTACACAAGTTTTATTCACCCCTGTATGGAGTACAACTCTCATGTGTGGGGAGGCTCCACACATGCAGCTCTTCTCAATAGGGTGGAGTCAAAGGCTTTTCGTCTCATTAACTCTCCTCCTCTTACTGATTCCCTTCAACCTTGGTCTCTTCACCGCACTGTTGCATCTTTATCTCTCTTCTATCCCTACTTCAACGGTCACTGTTCCTCTGAACTGTCTGTTTGCATCCCTTCACCTCTACGACGGGCACGTAGTACCCGTCTAGCAACAAACTCTCATCCTTTTTCTGTCCAACTCTCTAATGCAAAAGTTAACCGTTACTCCCAGTCCTTCATTTATGCAACTGGTCAACTCTGGAACTGTCTTCCTCTGTCTGTATTTCCTACTTCCTATGATCTCCAGTCTTTCAAACGCAGTGTGTCCAGGCATCTCGAAATGAACGGATCATGAATTTGGCTCTCTTTTGTATTGTTTTTGCTTTTTCTTGTAAGGAACAGTATGCAGGCCAGTGGCCTTTGGTTCCTTCTTCCTTGCATTAAAAAAAAAAAAAAAAGTCTCCGTGGTTGTTCAATCTGTACATGGATGGGGTTATAAAAGAAATACAAGGTCGGGCAGTGGATGTTGGAGTGGCCCTAGTGAGATAGGGCAGTGTCTGGAAACTCCCTGTTCTGCTGTTTGCAGATGATACTGTGTTGTTGAGCAAAGACGAAGGGGAGCTACAAGGCTTGGTAGATGAGTTTGGGAGAGTGTGTAAGAAACGGAATATAAAGGTGAATGTAGGGAAGAGTAAAGTGATGGTCTTCGAGAGAAGTGAAGCCAGTGAATGTACGGTGAGATTGGATGGGAAGGATATGGAGAATGTGAGTGAATTTAAGTACTTGGGCACTGTGATGAGTAAGGATGGAAGTATGGAGGGTGAAGTGCTCGAAAGGGTGCTGCAGGGAAGGAAGGTTGCTGGTTCGTTGAAAGCAGTGATAAGAAACAGGGAGGTGAGCATGGAAGTGAAAAAGCTGTTACATGACAGTATTGTGATACCAACTTTAACATATGGAAGTGAAGCTTGGACCCTGTTGGAAGGACAGAAGTCAAGAGTGAGAGCAGTGGAAATGAGTTATTTGAGAGGAGCATGTGGAATCACATGGAGAGACAGACTAACAAATGAGGAAGTGAATGAGCGTTGGGGTGTGGTTGTGGACGTGATGGGAAGCGTTAGGAGAAACACGTTAAGGTGGTTTGGGCATGTGGAGAGAATGGAGAGTGAAAGACTGATGAGGAGAGTGTATGTAAGTGAGGTGGAGGGGGCGAGAGGGAGGGGGAGGCCGAGGATGAGATGGAGGGATGGAGTGGAGAGGTATATGAGAGAGGGGGGTGTGAGTTGGGAGCGTGGTAGTGAAATGGCGGGGGACAGAGTGACATGGAGGCGATTTGTTTGTGGCCACCCCTTGCGGGACTGAGGCGTCTGGCAATAGATAGATATATAAATCTGTATTTAAGGGGGGGAGAGGGGGTCATTAGGATGAACCCCAATATCTGAAAAATGCATTATCAAATATGAAGTAATAATAATTCCTAATCAAGACCTTTCTCCTAAAACAGTTGCATAAGGTAATTTCCAGATTTATATGATGTCACACACAGTAAGCAGGGAAGGAAACATTACACTTCCACATTTACATATACTGTACTATGTTTCCTACAGACACCCCTTCTCCATTCATAATTTGCCAGCATGAGGATGAGTTAATTTTGGCTATAACTCTCCCTCCTTTGTGGCAGGTGGGGGCACTCACCATCCACTCACTCGATGTAGTGCTGCTCTCGCCTCTCCTCCATCCTTCTTTTCTTCAATCCTCTTCTGTCTTTCTTTCCTTCATTCTTTCCTTGTCCTTCTGCCTACGGGTGACTTTACACTCCCTCTTCTGTCTTTCTTGCCTTTATTCTTTCCTTGTCATTCTGCCAGTGGATGACTCTACTCTGAGTGACAAGCCAAATGGTTTCCTGTACACTGGGAAACCATTTACTATGCTGGGTGGTAACCATATAACCAAATTTTGGCGCCTGGTGGTTTAGTGGGTAATTACGGCGCTCCAATCGGATTGAGCCGGTGAAGGTTTATATCCAAGGGATGGTTGGGGTTTATTGCTCATGTAATGCCGTTAAGGGATGAGTGAGGCTGGTCACTCTCATCTTAAATGTCAGGACCACAGCAGTGGACCTAATATGAACTGATACAGAAACAGTACAGTACAGATATAGACAAAGAGGTTCACTGGGGTCTCTACCAACATTTATGACACAGTTTAGGTAATATTCTCATGGTATATGATGTACTGCTATCCATGACAGTTTCCATAATAACCTCTAGTTACAATAATTTTGTAGTACCTTGAGCTTTGCTGGGGTCCACACCAACATCCATTACAGTTTCTGATTCCCCCCCCCCAGGAACATAGGAACCCAGGGTGATGGTTTGCTTGTACCTGAGTGGCATTATGTGGATGTAAACTTTTAGATCTTAATCTGACTGGAGTGCTTCAACCTCCTGGACTACTAGACATCATTATGCGCAGTTATATATATGGTTACCAACCAGTGCAGTATGTGGTTTTCTGGATTACAGGACTGTCTGATAATCCTGTCCTTAGTTACGGGAAACAATTTGGCTTGTCACTCAGTGAAGTCACTTGAATGCAATACATCAGGTGAGTAGACAGTGGGTGGCTCCATCTACCATTACTTCATTATCTATCTATCTATTGCCAGACACCTCAATCCCGAACGGGGTGGCCACAAACAAATCGCCTCCATGTCACTCTGTCCCCTGCCATTTCACTACCACGCTCCCAACTCACACCCCCCTCTCTCATATACCTCTCCACTCCATCCCTCCATCTCATCCTCGGCCTCCCCCTTCCTCTCGCCCCCTCCACCTCACTCACATACACTCTCCTCGTCAATCTTTCACTCTCCATCCTCTCCACATGCCCAAACCACCTTAACGTGTTTCTCCTAACGCTTCCCATCACGTCCTCAACCACACCACAACGCTCCTTCACTTCCTCATTTGTTAGTCTGTCTCTCCATGTGACTCCACATGCTCCTCTCAAATAACTCATTTCCACTGCTCTCACTCTTGACTTCTGTCCTTCCAACAGGGTCCAAGCTTCACTTCCATATGTCAGAGTTGGTATCACAATACTGTCATGTAACAACTTTTTCACTTCCATGCTCACCTCCCTGTTTCTTATCACTGCTTTCAACGAACCAGCAACCTTCCTTCCCTGCTGTACCCTTTCGAGCACTTCACCCTCCAGACTACCATCCTTACTCATCACACTGCCCAAGTACTTAAATTCACTCACATTCTCCATTTCCTTCCCATCCAATCTCACTGTACACTCACTGGCTTCACTTCTCTCGAAGACCATCACTTTACTCTTCCCCACATTCACCTTTAGATTCCGTTTCTTACACACTCTCCCAAACTCATCTACCAAGCCTTGCAGCTCCCCTTCGTCTTCACTCAACAACACAGTATCATCTGCAAACAACAGTACAGGTAGTTTCCAAACACTGCCCTCTCTCACTAGGGCCGCTCCAACATCCACTGCCCGACCTTGTATCTCTTTTATAACCCCATCCATATACAGATTGAACAACCATGGAGACATGACACATCCTTGTTTCAATCCAACCTTCAAATGGAAAGATTCACTCAGTTTGCCATCCACACGCACTGCAGCCTTAGCACCCTCATACATACTCTTCACTGCCTTCAACAACTTCCCATCCACTCCATATATTCTTAATACCTTCCACAAACCTTGTCTATCCACCCTGTCATATGCTTTCTCATTAACTTTATAAAAATTACCTCATGTTACTCTAAGTACCATTACCACATCCTTATTGGGAAGTGTTGCTGCAAAAGGGTTTAGTATTCATAATTTAAACTGTATCTGAATGCATTCCAATAAAGGAACCAAAATGTAACAGCTTTAACTAATAAGTTTATTCTTTACAATGACTCCAGAAGCATATCAAAATATTCCAACTTTATGCATAAGAAAGTAAAAATGAAGATGCAGCATTATAAAAGAAGATTATCACAGAAGGTTCATAAAACATTGCACATTGCATGTTGGGATCCATGTGAATCCTGCTGTACTTGTGAAGCACTAACCTGGAACTGAAAACTATTCTGGAAGTCAACAAACAATGCATCACGTGGATCTGTGACTGATACCTTGGTATCACTGGGTAAATGGCAATGCCTCGTAAGTCACAATGGTGAAATCTTTTGTTAGGTTATTATTGCTGCCTCCAGATGATATTGCTCAAGGTTACTGGAGACTGTTCATAGTGAAAGGGTTAATGAAGCTTGTATCTAATGTCTTCAGTTCTGAAAATATCCTCCAAAGTTGAGTTAGCTCATCTAGAGGAAGCCATAACAAAATATAAAAGCCATTGTCATTCTGAAGGAGTCACTCTAGTTGAATCATACTTGTTCACCTTCTTCGTTTTCAATTAAGTATTACTGAGAATCATTACGTAACTGTTCCCTGTTTACTCTCCTAGAAAATTTCCAATACAGCAGAAGTACAATACCAGAAAAAAGAAATCCACAGACTTTATATCACAATTCTTGTATGTGTTTCATATCAAGACTCAAAATATGCTTAGCGTGATCCCTTGCATAATGTGCCACTCTGCAGCTCAAATACAAGTACAGATTAACAGTAAGTAAAACCATGATCCCTTCACAAGTGATGTGGTTGATTAAGGGGTAATGTGGTCTCTCATGACATTACACTCAGCTCAAGCTGTGTATAATATCACTCCAGAAGTGTGTAGTAGGCTCCTGTTTGTGTGTGTTTTGAATGTGTTCAGTGTTTATTTGTTCTGTGTCTGTTTACTGTGCTGTGTGTATTTAGTGTCTGTTTGTTTCATACAGTAGATGTTCATAACATGTGAAGGTTGGCAAGATGTAAAGGGTACTTTTTAAGAGAGGTACAGTTGAAATAAGGGAAGCTTTGGCTGAGTGGCCAGAAGCAATTAGATCTTTGTAATGGATTTCTTATACTTGTATAATGCAATGTTACATAGTGCAGCAATCTGCCAGTATCAACTGCAGTAGACACACTACCCAAGGGTCCACTATACAGTTATATACAATATTACTAATTGTGTGTTTTTTCTTTTTTCTTATGACACAGGTCTCAGAGTTCTCAATGTGATACTCCTAGTGACTTAAACTGCACCATACTCTGGGACTTGATTTCTGGTACCATACAAACTCCTTTTCTTTTTCTAAGACACAACATATACATTTCTGACAAGTAAAGCAAAAACTTTGAACTATGGTGACAAACTCTTTTGGATAATGGGTACAGTATTTAGCTTTGCAGCAAATTACTGTGCTACACACCATTGACATGAAACGTTACCACACTGACATTCACATTTCAGCTTCTCAGATATGATGGTTGTATAATGCACTGTCTCGTGATATGTTACAGGAACATATAAAAAACACTAAGCAATGGCAAATGTAAAATCAGGGATATTCAATATCACAGACCTGTTTCAAGTTCCACTGGTTCTGTAGGTGTTTGACTGTGTGATGTAACCTAACAGCTCCACCTCTGTCTTAATGTGGGTGCAGGATGCATCTGATATAAATTCATGATAGGTGATGTTAGGTTCAATGTTGCATTCATAAATTATGTAGGCATAAAATTAAAATAACTTAAGATCAAGCTCATAAAATATGCATACAGTATACAGTCAATCATACAACAAACACACCCATACAAAAAATATACATGTAAAGGTTTAGTTATAGCACATTATGCTTCAGTTCACTTATTTTCAAACCCATGGTAGGCAAATCACAACATTCATAGACTTTGGGCTTAATCATCTGCATACCATTGCATAAGCCAACTTCCATGCATAGCCCTCTTTGAATGAATTCACTATCATTAACCCTACTGTTTCTCATTGTTTATGCTGTAATGGATGGGTAGAGCTAGACTTGGGCTCTTCCTATGTTGTAGGAACAAGGAGATGGGTTGCACAACAACAAGTACAAGGGGCTGTCACATCCCTATGACCATACAAGCATGGAAGAAGGAGGAGGGAGAGAAAGGAAAGGTCCAGTCTATCTCAATGTTTCCAATGACATACATGGGTGGTACTCTACTCCCACTTCCCTATTTTGAGAGATAAGAAACACAAAATAACTGGCAAACACAAACTGACATTAATTATTTATAGCCCTTACCACAACACAAATAAAATGCAATAGTGGAAATAACTTATAAAGAAATGTAATTAAAATTCTAACCATATCAGCATCAACACAGGGTATGCATACTGTATAGAAAAAACACCTGACACATTTCCCCAATACAGAGCACAGATATAATGGTTATTCAAAAACTAGTATGGCATACTAATAATATTGTTTTAGAATGGCTATATGCATTTATTTATCTATTATTAGATGCCCAGTCCTACTGCACAGTTTATCTAAGATGGGTGCAACAAAAATAACTCCAAGTCTATGTATCACCACTCATCTACTCCCTCCTGGCCCCCCAAACTATCCTTTCTCAAGTGCAGTTATCCACTAAAGTCCCTTCTACCAATCAACCTCAAAGCGAATCCATTTAACCCCAGTCAATCTGTAAAACAGCTAAATGAACTTCCTGCAGATGTTTTGTGGACTGAAATTACTGTGATTTAGACTTACTTTGTCACAGGTTGGTCATAAGGTACTGCACAATGGTTTTTGACTCCTTGGTTGCTGGAAGGAACTTTTCCGCATGACAGTAAACCTTCACACCATGTTTTTGCTTTGTTCTTGGTCTCCCTGCCCTTATTTTCCCATTCAGTTCACCTTCAATACCTTCTCTCATAAACATTCACTTTTCATGCATTCCACATCTCTCAAACACTTCAATACCATATATTTCAAGCAACTACATAAAACACTGTAAGTCTACCTCTACTCTGCTTTAATTACACACTGTATTCATGAGTATGTGTATTAGTCCAAGTAACTTCAATACACGAAACTCGCATCTACCTCCTTCCATCATGAATTCTGTCTTTTCCATACTGTCAATGCCTTTTTCCCAAATGTCACAACTGGCACAAGCAAACCACAATGCAAAATTCTCTTTCCCTCTCAATATTTACCCATTACTCTCCTCTTCATGAACACAGTAAACTACCATAATACAGTAACATGGCAACAGTAGTATCATCAAATGGCTTAAAATGCAAAGTATATCATATCCTGTGTGACAGGAACTATTCTTCATACACCATACTGTTCAGTGGTGTGTCAACAGCTGGACTTACTATTTTCATCACTTAACTGCACTATCAGAATCATTAAACAATTCTGCATCCTGTATAAAAACCTGACCTCTTCAGTATGGTATAGTCCTGCATATAGTACTTCTCAGGCTACAGCTAAATACAGGAGACCCTTCCTGTAACTGATTAATCTTGGGGATGCCTGATCCAACAAAGCTGATAATCCATTATATTTGATGGTCCCCCCCTGAGGTGGGATTTCAAGCACATGTCTGAAAATGAGCACAATAGTATATTCTACTGTACTATACTCCATTTCACCAAGTCTGGCACCATCAGCGATGTCCTCAAAGCCTGTAGTGTTGATGTAAATCCTCTGTACAGGATAAACTTCTATTTATTACCTTGAAAACTTATATATATAGGCAATGCAGTAGGGTATTTCCAGTACTGAGGACCATTATCAATGCTACAGGTGCTGACAACATCACTGATGGTGCCAGACTCGGTGAAATGGAGTATAGTAGAAATGAACTCTATATCCATTTCACACTTACTTGGCCAATAATTTTGCCTTTTTGAAATTTATTTCACATCCTTGTCATTGCACTTATTCATGACTAGTACAGTTGTACTATGGTCCATTTTTTACACCTAAGCAATCACGATAAGGAGAGAGCAATTTCAGACCAGGTAGGCTTTAAAAAAGATAGAAGACATGTACTGTGATCCACTGCACCCCATTTATTGAACGCTGTTCGTTATAGCCAACGGAATTCTGGTTGCTTCGTTGTGCTCATTATGTTCGATATCTGGTATATCAAGGTACGTCAAATTGAGGGTCTATAGTACTGTGTTTTCATTTTAGTGTACAGGACAGCTACTGAAGTGAAGGGATAAGCATTTCTCTCTACAAACCCCTTCAATACAATATTTTATTAAGTCATTATCATCCAGTGGTACCCCATGAAAAGTGTAGGTGCCCAAGGCTAGGCAAGTTGGTACTGGCATTTAAGATGAGTGACCAACCTCACTCATCCCTGAATGGCATTATGTGAGCAATAAACACCCATCCACCCCTTGGATATAAACCTGCCCAGGCTCAGTCCAATTGGAGTGCTTTAATTACCCACTAAACCACCAGGCGCCAATTTCATTATAAGGTTACCACCCAGCCAAGTACATGGTTACCTGTACCATTTGGCTTGTCACTCATAGACACAAGGAAGAGGAAAGAATGAAGGAAAGAAAGACATATGAGGAAGGAAGGAAGAGAGGAAAGGACAGTCACCCAAGAGCAGCACTACATCGAGTGAGTGGATGGTGAGTGCCCGCACCTACCACTAAAATTCTGTAATTGTTACTATCAATTATGCTCAGTTTGGGGGAGATCTCCTGTAATGCATTCTTTACTTATCAAATAAATTTGCATATTTTACAATGGCAGACAGCTCTTTATCTCCTCAAGACTCTATTTCATTATTTCCTTACCAACTCTAAGCCTTCATGTTTCATGCAATGCTTTCTATCACTAATGGGGGACAGGGGGGACATACTTATAATGACCAGCGAAAACAGTACATGGATGAACTGCATTTGAGCCCCTTTTATCCTGTGATGTACTTTTGTACTTTTTTCTTGTTACCTCCACATCGTTTCACAAAATGAAAAGAAACAAAAAAGTAGTGAAAGGGTTAGAAATAATCTCTGCACACACCTTCACAACTTGATTTCTCTCCCTGAGGGTAGCAAGAATACACACATCATCAGAACTGAAGGGGTTAAATGTGTGTGTGTGTGTGTGTGTGTGTGTGT
>JAGKTI010004078.1:23746-52679 GCA_018397915.1 Birgus latro | reverse complement strand
AGAGAGAGAGAGAGAGAGAGAGAGAGAGAGAGAGAGAGAGAGAGGTTCAAAAATACTTACCTCAAGAAATTACAAAGATCCACATGGGCAAAGGGTTAAGGGAGGTGTCCAGTCACCTACTTGAATTCCTTTTTTAAAATCTTGATATATATTCCTTGACAACGCGTTTATTTGGCGGTTATATTTTGTCAACACGGGTTCATGGACTCACTCGTTGATTTGATACACTGTTTTCACATATCCCAATCGACAGGAAGGAACAGAGAAAGGGAATGGAAAATAAAAATAAAAAGTAGCAGAGCGACAGGGAGAGGGCAGCACCAGACATCTACCCACTCTCACGGCCAGAAACAAACTAACCTCTGTGAATAGAGTTGCCAAGTCTTTCCTCTCAAAAGTTGCTAAATTGGCTCATACGTCCTTAAATGTCGCCAATTACAAAAGCCTTCAGATAGCCACTGGGGAAAGTGTTAACGTCTCTAAAATATTGTTGAACCAGTGTAAAAGGAACGAAATATCGCTAGGTTTCTTGCAGATAGACGTTAAAATTTACGCTAAATGAAAGGGGAAAAACTCACCGCCAAGCGGATAAAGCGCTAAATTGGCAACTTCGTGAACTCGCCAGACTCACACCACATGAGCTTGGAGGGGAATGTTGCTGGGTACTGCCACTTGAAACTACTTTATTTTTCTTTACTGTCTCCAGGTAGCCTTTCGTCTGGTACTTTATTCTGTATTTAAGAATGTTTGCATAGAGAAAAAACGCTGGCGTAGGTACCTGAGGTTTATATTCATGTACAAATCCGCACATACGAACCTGTAGTCTTTTGTGACGATGTCTGGGTATTGCCATACACCTCTCCACTCCCATATTATTCCTATCCTCGGTATCCCTGCTCATCCACATCTCTTTATTCTTCCTACATATTTAACATGAATAATTCCAGCAGATTAATGACGCCACAATGAGAATTACGCTAACTTGGCTCACGAGATTTTGACCTGAACTTAAAGAGGTCGAGGTTACTGCATCGAGGTTACTTATTTTAGGGTTCTGTGGCACATCTCTCACCACATCTCCAACCTCATGACAGCCAGTAAAGCCATGGAACCCCCAACTTTCTCTTGAAATTCTTGAAGCATTCTCAACCTCCACAGCAACCTCACAGAATATTTTGACCCGAGCATTACGAGAAGTCAAGGTTACGGAGCATCGTGATACAGAATTCCTGGGATTTTGGGCGCATCTCTCACCATACTTTAGCCTCACAGCACAGACAACAAAGCCATAGAACTCCGAACTTTCTGTAAATTCCACTAAACCCCCTCAACCACCCCATCACCAAACGATTTTGACCCAAGCTTTGTGACAGACCGAGGGTATAGAATCGTGTTACTCCATTTCAAGGGTTCTGTGGCACATGTCTTAGCCTCACGACAAAGACAATGAAGAATTGAACCTCCTTCTTTCTTTTCAAACCCATAAACCCCCCTCAACCTCTCCAGAAACCCCACCCCCCAAGACAAGTTTGACCCGGACTTTGAGGGGCCGAGGTGAACATCTGTGTAACTGAATTTTAATGATTCTGTGGCACTTTCCTCACAGGATCCCCATCCTCACGACATAGACAATAGAGCCACAGAACCTTTTTTTTTCCTCTTCAAACTCACAAAACCCCAGAAACTTCCCCAGAAACCATGATAATAGGATAAAAATGCAGCCTGAATCGTACGTCTGGTCACCCGAGGCACGCCAAGGGTATCATCGAAAGGAAATGACCGAGGAGAGCCGAGCAAGGTGTTTTGTCCTGAGGGAAACTAGTCCTGCAGGCTCACCCCTTAGATACGGTGATGCATTATTTATGTATTCATTTATTGAATTATTTTATATCTGCAGACGATTATATTCAGTTTATGATGGACGTGCTAAATGGGTATGTGCCGAGGTGTTTTGTCATGTGGGAACTGTCCTGAAAATCCCTCAGGTACTGAAAGTACCTTAGATACTTTTTCTCTTTTAATTACTGATTTTATTTGTAGATACGGTGACGTCTTTTCTACTTTGTTTTATGCCTTTGTTATCTTTAGACGATTATATTCAGCTTAGATGGGATTTTCCGAAATGGATGTGTCCTATTTTGAGGGAATAATATTATAATCCCTGCAAAGTAGCATTTCAGAAAGGGTGGCGTCTTTATATTTTCTTTGTTATCTTCGGGTGATTATATTAAGCTCAGGAGATGGAAGCAGAAGTGTATTGAGGAAAGAAAAAAAAGCCCTGAAGTGGTATTCTCGTAGACATTTACGACTGATTCCCTGACGTACATTAAATTTGATTGCAGTGGAATTCTCCAATATATTTACCACCGATTCCCTGTCGTAAGTTAGATCTGACTGAAGTGGAATTCTCGAATGCATTTACCATCATTCTCTGTCTTAAGTTTGACTTGTTTATGAATGAAGAAGACGATACTTTTAGAAGATTATACACTCTTCTTCCCTTGTCCTTCCTACTTCGATAAATGTATAAATCTACAATGATTGTCATTTCATAATTCAGGTTTGTTTTTGTAGATGGAACAGGGGACATGGTAGGACTGTGCACTCTAAAACTCCCTGTCCTTCCTGTGAAATGGAATAGAATATACGATATAGTTGATCGTGGATTAGCCCAGGAAATATATGAATGAAGTTACGACTGACTCCATCTTTTATTGCAGGAAATGCATGAGAAAGTACATTTTCCTATGTCTCTTGTTCCTCCTACTTATACACACCCTGCATTTCTCTCTCTATCTCTCTCTCTGCCTGCCTGTTTGCATGCTTGCTGGTCTGCATGCCTGCTGGTCTGCATGCCTTTTTGCCTGCCTGTCTCATCTTTCCTACGTGCCTGTCTGTTTGCTGACCTTCCTGCCTGCCTACCTGACAGTATTTCTTCGCACCTACCTGCTTGCTTGCCTTCCCACCTTCCTGCCTGCCTGACTACCTGCCTATCTTCCTGCCTGTCTGCCTGTCCGCCTGAGGTCGTTGTGATGGACGTATCTGTGTGACTCATCTTCCATTGCCTAGCTTTTCATTTATTTGATTTTTATTAACATCTTTACCATTAAATCTGGACCTAACAGATTACATCGTTATACAGTAATAAACAACAGATACTGAAAAATATAAACAAATATTAAAATGGAACTGAAAATGCTCGAAACATTGTCAAGAATAATGAAATTTTTGGAAAATCTTAAAGGAATGAGGAGAGAAGATTCCTAAAATGTATAGGAAGCTAAGGATGAATTTCACTGATGGCTGGACGTGGTGAATAGTCCTGAAGGAACAATGTTTTATTATTATTATTATTATTATTATTATTATTATTATTATTATTATTTCCTACCCTCATTCCTTTAGGTGAGAAGGAGCATCGATATGACGATGACGATGATGATTAGTAGTAATAGTAGTAGCATCATATGGTATGAATTCATTGTTGCATTTATCCTATTCATGAGCGGAATTTTAAATGTTACGATGAAAGAGAGAGAGAGAGAGAGAGAGAGAGAGAGAGAGAGAGAGAGAGAGAGAGAGAGNGGGAAAGAAAAGGAGAAGTGAGGAGAAAGGAGGGGGAAAATGAATGAGGGAACACACACACACACAGACACAGAGACACAGACACAAACAGACACAGACACAGAGAAAGAGAGAGAGAGAGAGAGAGAGAGAGAGAGAGAGAGAGAGAAGGGGAGGGGGGGCTTGAAGGGCGGAGAAAAATTAGGCATGGGGGAGGAAAGGACTTGGGGTTTGAGAAAGAGGGGGTGGGAGGGAGGGAGGGACTGAGAAGCGTGAAGTGGAGGGAGGAAGGGGGGAGGAAGACAGCTTGAGGAGGGAGAGAGTTAGGAAAGAGGGAGGAAGGGAGGAGAGGAGGACAGAGAAGAAAGAGAGAGAGCGAGGAAGATAGACAAGATGGGAGGGAGGGAGTGAGGAAAGAAAAATGGAAGGGAGGTTAGTGGGAAGGGAGAGGAGGGAGGAGTGTAGAGGGGGAGGGAGAGAGGGACAGAAGGAGACTAGAACGCAGGGAAAGGAAAGGAGGGAAGATAGAAGGGAGAGAAAAAAGGAACGGGAAGGAGGGAGGGAGGGAGGGAGGAAGGGGAAGGTCTGTGGTCAGAGCGTGGTCTGACCTGTGTACCACGGGAGCTCTCTCTCTCTCTCTCTCTCTCTATCTATCTGTCTATCTGACTGTCTGTCTTTCTCTCTGTCTCTGTCTGTCTCTCTCTCCCAGCCACCCTCCCTTTCCTTCCCTCTCACTTTCTCTCACGCGTTCCTTTCTCTTTTCAGGTAATTGTCCACGAAATCCCCCTCTCCCCCCCCCTCTCTCTCTCATTCCCCCCTACCTCCCTCCCTTATCTCTCCCCCCTACCTGCTCTCCTCTCCCTGCCCCTTGTAAAATACGGGGATGTTTACATTTCACGTCTGGAGATCTCGACTCTCATATAGTTTCGCCACAGTTTTGGAGACTTCGTAACATCATATTCTTAGCGATTTATTGTGCACATTATCCCATTGTATGTTACTGATGCAATATATTTCTATATTAAATGATATCAGTAACATTAAGGAGAGTACTGTATTAATGTGTAATATGGTAAGTAAATCGCAAACGAAGAGGCACTACGAACTGTCACTTAGATTACGGTTCTTCATTGCCAATCCTTCTCTCGTCTGCCTCCACATTATTTCCATAGCACTTCCTCGTGACTAGCACTGTATTATTGTGCTGGCCTCTTACTAAGCTTAGCGTACAAGTTTGAGTTATGGCAGTTTTAGTCCAAGTTAAAGAGAAAGGAACGTATTACACTAACCACATCATCGTTCTCATCATCATCGTTATCATCATCATTTTTGTTATCATCATCATTTAGGATCAGTTCGTGGTGCGTGGCATTGTAGACGAAAAGACATTGTGTCGAACTCTCCAGCATCTACTGGTGAACGTCCATTTTTGTTTTTATGGAACAAGTTTTTCTCGGCACGCCCTGGAGATGAATTTGGTATTTCCGGCTGGGGCAACTGTCTTGGTTTACAAATTACCGTGGGTAAGTTAAGAAATTAAAATTCTGAGAATTATTTATCATCATCATCATCATCACCATCATCATCGTCATCATCATCATTCCGATTTCTTTCTTCTCACCGAAGGATAGGGTGAGGTACGACCCAAAAAGCAAAGAAAGAGAGAGCAAGCGAGAGAGAGAGAGAGAGAGAGAGAGAGAGAGAGAGAGACGACAGGACAAATTTTAAAAAATACTAATTGAAATGGGCCACACACTCACTCACTCATCCTTCCAGCTCCGGGAATCCTGACTACACCTCATAGGCTTGACCATTCACATATAATCCACTTCATACTGATAATTAAACTTTAAAAATAGACACATAATTTCTTAGTACGATTCTCTTATGTTTATGCACCAACACATGACATTCAGACGACCGTAAAATTTTGGAACGTCGCTCACTTAAAAAAATGGGGGGGGGGGGAATTTACTGTGACGTGCTTAGAATTATTGCTATTGATCGAAGAAATATGAGAAAGCGCTTGAGGTTGTTGTTATTGACCGTAGAAACACGAGAACACCAGCAATCATCGAAGAAAATAGGGACAAAAGCGCCACCCAAATAATCAATACCTGACATTGGAGTACACCTAAATCTGATCGTTCCTTCCATGGAGAGAGAGAGAGAGAGAGAGAGAGAGAGAGAGAGAGAGAGAGAGAGAGAGAGAGAGAGAGATTTATAATAGCAAGTTTTGGGAGACATGTGGTAAAAGAGTATGTGACGATGGACAGTTCACAATGTGGTGGCAATTACAAGAGCAAGTTTCACACACACACACACACACACACACACACACACACACACACACACACACTTCCTCCTCCATTATACCACTATTTTTGCTTACGGTAGAGAAGATGAAGACGGAGAGATACATACAAACAAGAACATCAACGCAACTACTCTGAAAATTTTCAGATAAGTTTTCAGATAAGCGACGGAAACTGGACTTGTCTGATAATCAGAGTGCACTGAACGAAACTTCTTCACTTTGTCTTCAATCTGTAGTTCGCTATGAGCGATTTTGTTCGCAGCAGAAACACAGACATTCGATATGCGCCACGTACATAGTAATGATAGTAGAGGTAGTAGTAGTTGTAGTCCGAGTAGTAGTAGGCAGTAGGTAATAGTAATAGTAGTAGTAATATTGGTAGTAGCATCCTCAGGTTCGTCTGACACGTAAACCCAGTGGGCAGCAAGGAGATGTTGCCCTCCTCCCTTTTCTCGGGGGATAGGGTGGAAGCTGAGGCAGCTCCATCGCCAAAATTGGAGGGCTAATTTGACTAGTAACCAGGGAGGCACATTCCTACCTCATACTTAATGGTCACTGACTCATATTACCACAGAAAGTATTTAGGTCGTAAGAGTAACCCAGTTTTGTCAGATGAAAACACCAACTATACGCTCCAGCCTTAGGGTCTTAGTCTAAGTGGCTTTTGCTATTTCGTAACACCTGTCCCGTAGATATTTATTTTGCATATTGCACCTCAGTATCCTCTTGCATATGGCTGATGCATATAATGTCGGAATTAAAATGATATAACTCATACGGTACAAAAGAAGGTAAAGGTGTTATATGCAAAATAAATCGTTAAGGTAGATGTGCTGCGAAGTCTCCATTAATTGCGACTGGTAGAAAAGAATAATAAGGTGTTATATGCAGAATGAATCGTCAAGGAAGATGTGCTACCAGTCAGAATATGCTCCACGGGGCATTCTCGAACATAAGATCGGTTTCCAGTCGTAACATATTTGTTTTTCCAGTAAGAAATCCAGACCCGATGAAATCCTACATTCTCCTCTTCTTGTCCTTCCTGCGAGAACAAAATTAATATATATAATCCTACGTAATTTTCCTCTCGTAACTATTGTTTTTATAGGAGGAACAAGAGACATGGGAAGACTGCATTCTCCCTTCCTTGTCCTTCCTGCAGAGCAAACCACAGTTACGACAGGGAATCGATTGTAAATATGTTAGAGTATCCCACCAGAGTTACAATTAATGCCAAGTTGTACACAAATCTTTCAGTTTGTACAGTAGTCCTGGCATATCCAGCTTCAGAGTAAGAAAAAAAAGGGTGTGGCATGGGTGTGGTTGTTGCTCAAGTTAATAATGAGATATGGTATATTTTCCTCAAACTATAGCCTTCCGATACGCATAGAGAGTGACAGATTTCTATATTTATGTGATGTTTCCCAATTAGTTAGCTCGCACCCTTTACAGAATCAGTTTGTCTCAAGTCCAGCCGGAGAAAACTAAGGCGAACTAGTTTTTTGGCTTTCTGTGGTTCGTCCTTGCCCCCCTCCCCCCCCTCCTCTTACCCAAGCCTACTCTCATCTCTCTCCCTCTACTACACCAATACCAGTAACACAGCATGTTTATTTTCAGACATAACTATTACTTTAAATAATAGTTATGTCTGAAAGTAAACATACTGTGTTTTGTCCTGTCGCAGGGGGCGAGGTTGACTCAAGGCTGGACCAAAGAACAATTTGGTTATGATTATGTCCCCTCGCTTAGAAAATCATCATATATAGACAGAAAACCATACCAGACCTCTCTCAGCCTAAGAATATTAGCCAGTGCAGAAGGGTGAAAACTAAAAGAGGTCAAACATTAGGCAGGGAAACATCTCAAGCCTCTTCCAGCTTAGGAATATTAGCCACCAGAGGAAAGTGAGACGAAAAGGAGAATTTTTATGTGAACTTTTGTCCTTGGTTGTGCATCATGACTCCTGTCGTAGATGATGACGGGCCTAACGAAGATAACATCAGACAGCATGTATGATGTCTAGCATCTATTTTTCTTATTATTCAGGATGCATAAAGCATATACAGGTGCATATTAGACGCAGACGAAGATCCTGTTTAGCAAAACTGAGAGAGAGAGAGAGAGAGGGAGAGCAAAGTACCTGGTTACTGCATTCCTCCCTCATCCCTCTCACTGTCCCTGCTAACTAGATAACCACCACCCTCACTACCACAGCCTCCATTCACACACACACACACACACACACACACACACACACACACATACACCCCTCCGCACCGCTATTATTCCCACACCACACCACTCCATTCAGCCGTTCCACTCTCCCTTCCTAGCTTCACTCTCTAGCACATACACACATCCTCATTACACATTCTAGCACCCACACACATTCACTACACACTCCACGGCTTACATACACTTAAACCCTTCATCACTACACCACACTTTTGTAGCACATGCACACATTCTCACTACACACTCTAGCACCCATACACACCCCATTACATACACATACCCTCCCTCACCACACAACACACCCTCTCCAGCACATACACACACCTTCCCTCACCATGCCACGCACTCCCCCTGACACACATACTCACCGCACACCTTCATTTCAAATTCGTAACACGTAAAGACACCATCCCTCACAACACACACTGGCTTACAAAAACCTTTCACATCCGCACCGTCTTCGCGCTCCACACTGTACAGCATCATCACACACACATTACCTCACTGTCCCTTCCTAACTACTGCCACTGTGTCTCCTCCTGCAACAACCACTACCATAACCAACCCCACTACCATCATCATTCAACCACCACCACCATCACCACCACCACCACCACCACCATCACCTTTACTACCACCATGAATACCATCACCACCACCACCAGGCACTTACAACCACCACCACCATGCAACCACCACCACAATTCTGACTCAATTACCGTGGACAATCAGGGTATTGCCCCAGTTGTCTCACGTCCTTCAACTCCACCACACTCATTCACTCACCTCACATCCCCTCTCACCACACTCATTCACTAACCACACATCCCCTCTGACCACACGCATTCACTCATCACACATCCCCTCACCACACTCATTCACTCGCCACACATCCCCTTCCCACACTCATTCACTCACCACGCATCTCTCACCACTTTCATTCACTCACCCCCCCTGCCACACTCATTCACTTATCACACACCCCTAACCACGCACCATCCCTTACCTCAGGCATTCTTTATTATCACTGACATAAATTTAATATGATTATTTGGGACGGGGTGATGACCTCTGAGACTAAAGAGAATTTATATGAAGCGTGAAGATAGAGCCACCATGGAAGGATGTGAGCCGATAGAGCTGCTTGTATACAGAAGTAGGCAAAATGCCAGATTAGCGATTGCCAAAACTAGTAAAACACACTGACACTTTCTAAAACCTTAGCTTGCTGTATAGTTTCAGTTTCCATGTTTTTTGAATTGTGATGGTAATTGTAAGCTTAATTTTCCATTTTTTTTTTCTGAGTAACCTCAATTAAATGGCAAAGGGAGGAGGGAAGGAGGATTACTGTATATAGGATCTCCCACCTGACCTAGTAGTAGGAAGGATTAAATTTTATTCCCAATTCCCCACAGGATCTTCATCCATATTCTTTAATCACCCTACCGTAAAACAGCCATCGAAGTGTGTGTGTAGTTACCTAGTTGTTGCATGCAAGATTTAAGCTATGCTCGGGTTGTACTGCCTCTATATCTACCCTTCCTCCTCCCCCTAACATAAGTAACCTCCCTACATAGCATCGACAATTCCAACCCAACCATGGAACACCACCCTCTCCCAGTAGGACAGTACTTCATCATGTAAACAAAGCCACCTCGAGTCGTGTGGGGAGGTAGACAAAGAATTGTAGACATCTTATGATCACTACGGAATGAATGAGAGGGAGAGAGAGAGAGAGAGAGAGAGAGAGAGAGAGAGAGAGAGAGAGAGGAGCGTGGTGTGTGAGTACAGCTGTACCAAGTGGACTAACTCATGACCTCTCTCTCTTTCTCTCTCTCTCTTTTACGTACCACTATTAATCAGGGTCACGCGCGCGCGCGCACACACACATACTGTGTGTATATATATATATATAGAGAGAGAGAGAGAGAGAGAGAGAGAGAGAGAGAGAACTACCTCACTAAAAAAAATTTGCAAATCATGAGTCAGATTACTCTCAGAATATTGCTAGATTTAACCCATTCTGTTCGAGGACGTATTTTATATATATTTTATTATTATTATCATCATCATCATTATTATCACCACCATCATCATCATCATCATCATCATCATCATCATCATCATCCCAGCCTCTTTCTTCCCACCTCGGTATGGTCTGAGGCAGTATCCAGAAAAAAAAAAGGATAAGGAAAACTACTTAACAGGCTGTCCAGTTAAACAGGCCACATACTCATTCGCTCACTATTCAAGCCCACGGAATCCTGACTCCACCTCACAGGCATAACCATCCACTCTTATGTGCTTCTCTTTAAATTTCTCTCCACAGCAATGGACTAAAATATGTGACTGATGTATTTTGTTGATTTATTCTTGCTTCCTTTTGGCAGCTTTATTCAGCTCCGGGGAGAATTCTTGTAGTAAATGGGTAAATAAAGGCTATAAATATTTCCAGTTCAAAAGAGGTGGATACAGCGTTAAATTTCCCTTTCACTTTTTACTTTCATCTGAGAGTGCTGGAGAGGGACACCTTCATGTGCTGGCACTGGCATAATTGGGCGGTGAGGTTGCCTTGTTATACAAACTTCCCTAAACTCCCTCCCTATCCCCCCGAAAGGAGGATGGTGGGCTACGGGAGAAGAGGAACTTCAGCCTGTAGTTCACTGAGTTCACATTTAGATGAACCTGGATCTACATCAACTACTATTTCTACTCTTATCTGACAGAAACTCATTACCACGCCATATGGAATGTTGGGCTGATACTGGAGACGGGTAGTGAAATGTGAAGGAAATGATGCAATTAATTTGTTTGGCTACGAAATAACAGGTAATCGCCTAAAAGGAGATGAAGATCTGTTAGATATGATAAGATTGACTATACAAGAGCTTTTTCCCAGACTAAAATACTCAGGGAATTGACTGACTAATAAAACATAAAACATCGTCTGACTGAAAGGGTGAAGGAAATCGAGGAACCACAGAATGCTAAACACACACACACACACACACACACACACACACACACACAAAGAGGACTGAGAAATCAGATGGAAGACAAAGCCAAGGGTACAAAGAGGGAAGTGGACGCACATTGATGCGAGAATAAAGGCATAATAGAAAGGAGAGACTGCGATAAAGAGGCTACAGATCATCATCATCATCATCATCATCATCGCAATTATTGTCATCAGCAGCAGCAGAATCATCATCGTCATCATCACCATGATCATGATGATGATCAACATAATTATCATCATCATCATCATCATTATATCTCCACTAATATACAGTATGATGTGGGTATTTACAGGGCATTTTATGCGGAAAATGATATGCGGAACTTTAAAAGTAATTATACCCAACATAAATATAACATGCTTCCACTATATCTGTCTATCTACCTGTCGATCTGTCTATCAATCTACCTGCTGATCTGCCTAATAATTTATCTGTCTATACATATATATTATTACACACAAATGATTGTTTCCTCTCTAAGGTGGAATAGAAAAGCACGTTTTTTCAGTAACAGTCGCGAGTGGAGACAGAGAAGGATACAGAAGGATATTTAGGTTACAAGGACATAGATCTGGCCAAGTTAAACATAATGAAAGAGAAGCGTAATAACAGGAGATTAACTAAAGGGAAGCTAGAACGAGGAGGCTGCAATAGAAGCAGTGGACACACACACACACACACACACACACACACACACACACACACACACACAGGCGTAAGAGAATTGTAGGAGAATATTCAGTGTAACAGAAGAAAGCCAGATTTAATCATAGCTGAGAATACCATAAACAGAGGAGCAGAAATTAAAACACAAAGAATGATAGACTACACAGACATGACCAAAGAAAAATATAAAGTGCAATAGAAGAATGTTCGATTAAATTAAAACAGGATAGAGAAGTTAGGTGATACAATAAAAACAGAATTGTAGAAAAAAATAAAAAAGGAAAATATGACAGATGAGTTAGATGAAATAAAAACAAAGTACTGGTGCTGTGAGATTCTTAGATGTAAAATAAAATGCGCCACAGGAATGTCGCACTGTCTTCAGACGGAGACCATGATGACAAGGCTACCAAGAATTGCTAAGTATCACATCCAATAAACAAAAGATGAGGATGAGGATGAAGGGAGATAAGGAAGATGGGACTAGAAGGACGAAAAAGGAAGAAGATATTAACGAACGCGACGGAGAAAGTAAGAAAGATAAATAAGCAGAAAATAAGAATGAAGAAAGTAGAATTGAGACAAAAAATTTGATTATGATAATGATAAGAAGAAGGGGAGGAGGAAGAGGAGAAGGAGGAAGAGGAGGAGGAGGAGGAAGAGGAAGAGGAAGAGGAGAAGGAAGAAGAAGAAGAAGAAGACAAGAACTAAGAAGGAAATGGAGTTGAAGTAAAGGAGAGGGAGAAGTAGGAGGAAATGAAAGTAAAGCAGAAGCGTCACAACAAATTAGGTGAAACACAATGATGACAATGATGATGATGAAGACGAATATCCAGTATAGATGAAAATTGCAAGGCAAGCAGGAGCATCCGGTTGGGGTCGGTCGCGTGTGTGTCTGTCAGTTCTGACCTAGGTCCGGTAATAAATGGGGGTGAATTTTCAGAGACATACGAGTAAGTAGTGTGTCCCATCAAATGTTAGCACCCTGTTGAGGTTTAATCGTTAACAGTATTGTAGATTCTCTCACTCACAAACACAGGCACTACAACATGATAATAATAATAATAATAATAATAATAATAATAGGATGATGCAAAAGATTAAAAACTAGCATTAAAATTATAATAATAAGTCAAAGAGGAGGAGGAGAAAGAGAAGGAGAAGGAGAGGGAGAAGGGAGGGGGAGAGAAAAGAAGAAGGATCGAGAGAACTGAAAGATGTGCAAAAAATACATAGAGACAAAGAAATAAACTGGGTGCAAACAATGAGAAACAAAGGAATAAAGTAAAGTCAAAAGGGATTTGGACAGAGAGAGAGAGAGAAAGAGAGAGAGAGAAACTAACCTCTTCTTATCCATTACTTCAAAGTACACTCTCTCTCTCTCTCTCTCTCTCTCTCTCTCTCTCTCTCTCTCTCTCAACTACGTCGGCTGCTGATAACACTAGAGTACAGCAGTCCAAAAGTCTCCACATAGGCCCATCAAATGCACTCTTTCGACCTTAAATATCAAAACTGAGTGCCCGAGGGTGTAAGTCATCCCTTATTTATTTAGAAAGTCATTTAAGGAACATCTGTATTTGGTAAGTGAGATTAGCCTGCATCTCAAATTACACAACGTTGCCAGCAGCGATAGAGAAAGGTCAGACATGTTCTATCATAAAGTTCTGTAAATATCGTACTGTAGGTAACATGTGAATAAAGTACACCCAGATGTCTTTGTGTGTGTATCTGTGTGTTGAACTTTGTACTGAGGGTTTACTGTACACTTCTGTGATATTGAATGTGTGTGTGTGTGTGTGTGTGTGTATGCAAGTGTTCTCAACAAGCGCATGTGTACCTTGGCCTCTGTGTGTGTGTGTGTGTGTGTGTGTGTATGTGTGCGTGCGTGTGTGTGTGTGTGTGTGTACAAGTGCTCTCAACAAGGGCATGTGTACCTTGGCCTGCGTGTGTGTGTGTGTGTGTGTGTGTGTGTGTGTTTGTGTGTGTGTAAAAGTGCTCTCAACAAGGGCATGTGTACTTAGGCCTGTTTGTGTGTGTGTGCGTGTGTGTGTGTTTGTGTAGCTTATGTTAGTTATAATGAATAGCCATTAACAGGATAAGAGGTTGGGGTCAGTGCGCTTTAAACACGTCATACGAAGTACGACACCTATTTAAAAGAATGAAAGTATTATACGATCAGCTACAGGAGTTTGTTTCCCTCTTCTGCTTCACTCCCCGGTAGTCACAGATGCTTGAATGTGGCGTAGTGTACAAACAGCTAACTGGACTAAAAGGTACAGTACATGAATCTTGCAAGAGGCGGATCATTTAACCTTGTTGGATTCAGGACTTCTAATATAAATGAACATTAGGAGTAAAAAAAAAAAAAAAGCGTTGACCTACATTCACACGTTCATTACATTATCCTCCTTTTATCTTAGCTTGGGCCAGATAATTGTTTTTTTGAAGCTTATTTCATATACTTCTGTGGTAGAAAAGCTCAGTGTTGCAACTCTACATAATCTTCATAGCACTTCCTCGTGACTAGCGTCTGTTCTAGCATTAATCTTGTGAGCTAAGCATTCAAGAAGGAAAGATGGTAATTTTAGGGCAGGTTGGGGTGAAGATGAGTATAATATCAATGTAGTGCGTTAAGAGACTGTACAGAATGTCCTCAGGAATAATATATTAAAATAATTTCTCTTTTATCCGCAACGCTGCCAGCAATAGATAAACAGACAAAAAACTATTCTCTCCCTCTCTCTCCTTCTCCGATATCTGTCCATCTATGTAACTGGGCGTGTGTTTGTGTGTGTGTGTGTGTGTGTGTGTGTGTGTAAGCTAGTCATCACTTTGGACTAGCCTTTGTGTGTCAATGTGTTTATCGTGAGCGTATCCGTTTATGTCTCCATGTTTATGTGTCACCAGTTCTCTCACTCTCTCTCTCTTGTCCTCATTCCAATGCAGTCAATTGTGTGTGTGTGTGTGTGTGTGTGTGTGTGTGTGTGTGTGTGTGTTGTGTGAAACTTAATTGCAATCAGTGAACAGTAGTGGTGACTGCCGAAAAAATAATTCTGTAGGGTCACTAGTAGTAGTAGTAATAGTAGCAGGAGTAGTAGTAGTAATAATGGTGATGATGGTGTTGCCAGTTTGGCTTAACCCATTAGCTCCCTGTTCCTGTGCGAGGGACTGTGCTGGAAGGGTGCTAGGTATACCGACCTTCGCCTGTCGGCTCATGAGCTAGCGAAGCTCACAGGTCCCTACCGTGGGATTCCCTTCCGCATTAGATTTTGAAATGCCTAGTTCCGTCCTGTACTGAGGACACTGGGTGCTAATGGGTTAATCAGATGAAAATCCATAACCCTTTTCAGTTCAGTTGATAGTCAGGTGTAGTCTCACATTGGAGGGATGATTTGACGAGGAAGCAAGGAAACTCATTTGTACCTCACAGCAAAGTCTCATCGAATTTCATGTAATCACCACTTAGTATTCACGTTATGACAATGGTCCAGTTCCATCAGATGAAAAGAAACTGGCGATAGTAGTAGTAGTAGTAGTAGTAGTAGCAGCAGCAGCAGTAGTAGTAGTAGTAACAGTAGTAGTCATTGTTGTTGAAGGCGATAGTTCTAGTAAGTTAGCAAGTTAGCAGTATAAGGTGTGGATGATACCTATCACAGATGCTCGTCCTCATTTGCCGGAACACCTGCACCATCCCCACACACCTGTTTTCCTCTCTCTATCTCACGCACACACACACACACACACACAGTGTAAACGAACTTTTAGACGCAACAACATTTATCGCCATTCCTCCTCCTGCCACAGCTGACTAACCAAAACAAACCTGGCGATGCAAATTTGACTCATATCCCTCATACACCATTTGCAACACTTCTCCGGTGCTTCCGAGGGACGCCTTCGTGTAGCAGCACCGATATAATGGAGAGGGTCAACTGTTTGGTACGGTAATAAAAACCTAAACTACTTTGCTATCCCCTGGAAGGAGAACGGTGAACTGCAGAAGGATAACTTAAGTCTGCAGTCAAATGGGTTCACCTACAATAACCTCACCTATAATAACCTCACCTACAATAACCTCAATTACAGTAACCTCGCCTATAATTTGGTTCTGTTATTTTTTTTAAATTTTTGCTTGACGTGAACAGTCTTGCCGACGTCTGGCCTTTAGTTCTCCGTTCCTTACACACACACACACACACACACGCACACACACACACACACACACACACACACACACACACACACACACACAAAATCTACCCAGTTTGAATGATAAGCTGTAACACGAGGTTAGCACTAGAATATAGAGGAAATCACGAAGAAGTGCTATAGAATTGATGGCGACCCGTATATTGACTTATCATGTCACTGAGCTACGGAATATGAAACCATAGGACGAACGTCTCCCCCTTAACTGGAACAAATAAGTCGTGATACAACCTAAACAAATTCATCTTGACTTAGCTTTAGTTCATCTTGACTTTAGATCTGACTCATCTTGACTTAGCTTAAATTCATCCTGACTTAGCTTAAATTGATCTTGACTTAGCTTTAATTCATCTCGACTTTAGCTTAAATTCATCTTGACATAGCTTAAATTCAACTTGGCTTAAATTTATCTTAACTAAGCTTAAATTCATCTTGACTTCAGCTTCTTAACCTTGACAGATTTTAAACTTGATCTAACTCAAACAAATCAAACGATCCAAATTAAACAAAATCGTGAAGAAAGGGAAGGATATTAAAGAGTAGAAAGAGGAGAGGAGAAAAAATGAGAGAAAATGAGGAAAAGAGAGAAGGGATGGAGAGGAGAGGAGAGGAGAGGAGAGAAGAGAAGAGAGAAGAGGAAATGGAAGAGGATGATAGGAGAGGAGGAGGAGAAAGGCAGAAGAAGGAAAAAAGAGAGGAGAGACAAGGAAACGAACAGACAAGAAAGCAGGAGAGAGGCGGAAGAAGAAGGAGGAAGGAGAGGGGAGGAAAGGGGAGGAGAAGAGAGGAGAGGAGAGACGGAAGAAGGATGTATGTTGACAAAACAGTGGAAGTGTGATCTGGGCAGTGCAACGCTCTCTCTCTCTCCCCCCCCCTCTCCCTCTTTCTCTCTGGTTTATTTTTCTACGTAATTTCTCTCCGTCTTATTTCACTTTTCTGTCAGCGAGTCCGTCTGTCTGCCCTTCTCTGTCTGCCCGTCCGACCGTGTGTCTGTCTGTCTGTCTGTCTGTCTCTCTCATACACACACACACACACACACGAGAGCTGTTTTCTTTGCCAGATCATGTAAAAACGCACATAAGTAAAGTACAGTATATAGAAATGTTAAGCATATATATATCTTACCTACAGTACAAGTTAATTGTATAATACCTTCTCATAAATAGGTCTATTTCTATGTCTGTCTTTTTTCTATCTGTCTATCTATCTGTCTACCTATCTATCGGTCTGTCTGTCTGTCTTTTTGTCTGTTAGTCTGTCTGTCTGACTATCTGTATGTCTGTCAGTCTATCTTTTTATGTGTATATGCATGAGTGCGTGTATGAGAGAAAGACTGGGTGTGTGAATGTGAGTGATTAAGTGTTGGCAAGAGTGAGTTTGAGATTTAAAAAAGAAACTGCGTAACGTTGCTGACAGAACGAATACTTGAGAAAGGTCAGTTGACAGGAATGTGGTATCTCTCACAGACAGGAGCACGCACGCAATCACACGCACACAATCACACGCACGTATTCACAACAAACAGTAAAACATACATGCACACACAAACATACATATTCTCTCTCTCTCTCTCTCTCTCTCGCTCTCTCTCTCTCTCTCTCTCTCTCTCTCCAGCACTTTCACCTCGGTCAGATAGCATAAGGTTGGAAAAGTGATGAGGCCGGTGAAGGTGAAAGCAGGAGGTACTATCATCATTACCATAATCGCCGTCGTCGTCGTCGTCGTCGTCGACGGTAACGATAAAGCCCTATAAAAACCCTGTTAAACAGACCGATAGACGAGGCAAAAAAATAAAAAGAAAAACAGACGGACTTTTTTTTTTTTTTGCTCAGGGCTTAATGGCCATCACCCTCTTGGTGGGGTATTAGGCCAGGCAGATGTTAATGCAGAATGTTGGCCAGCTCTTGCGCCGGACATACACGCCGATCTACTGGTGCAGGCGAGTCGGGAGCATATGATAAAAAGCTCGCAGACCGGCTAGACGTACGTACCTCCTCCCCCCCGGACTATCAGTACAGGTCTGATCTCCACACCCTGGGCGGCAGCCCGGAGCAGATCGTAGAGGGTGGAATAGGTCGTTGCTGCGAGCTGGTACGACCGGGTGTGGGCACTGAGGACCAGGAAGTGTCTATAGGAGGCTACGTCTAGCCGATCCTTGAGGTCGATGATTGGAGGGCGAGATGGAGGGCCCTCCACCGCCGGAGGAGGGGAGGACCCACTAACCTCCTCCCCGGCCGAGGAGCCGGTCGACGCATCCTCGGCCATGGAGGCGGTGTCTGAAGAGTCCTGCCCCTCCTCCGTCATCGATGGTGGGTCGTGAACTTCCGCCGTGGTCTGGGTCGTTGTCTTATCCGGATCCGGGTCATCAGTATCTCCACGAGTAGATTTAGCTGCTCAGGACTCCCAGGATCCCTGGCCTGATGTTCCCGTGCCGTGAGACGTCGCCGTGCATGGGCAGAGCCCTTCACGGCCACACCTCCCGGCCCAATAACACTCCAGGCCTCAGGACCCTTAGGGGTCCCAAACAGAGTAAACTCAACCCGCTCTCCATCACCTAGGGAGCGTTGGAGGCGCCGTGGGTCCGGCTTAACGATTGCCGGACGGTGTACAAAAATATCAACGCCAGTATCCTGGCGTTTGATGAATCCGTACCCCGCCCGTACATTAAACGAAACCACGGCCCCCCCGGATCTTCTGGGCTGCAGGAGACTGTGGCTGACTGGTTGCCCCCCCCCTCAACGGGTCGCAGGCATCGACAGCAGTACGTGTGCCTTCCACGGTCTCTCTCCCTGATCTCCTCCTCTCTCTCTGCTTAGGACAGGTAGACTGACAGAGAAACAGATAAAGAGACATATAGACATGAATATAGACAGGGCCACAGAGACATGCAGACAAGTACATAGACAGGCCGATAGACCGAGACAGACAGACATGCACACAGAGCCTATTGCAACAGCTTTCCTCCATTAAGGGTTGAAGTGTATAATATTTCTACCAGACATACAAACAGGAAATACAGACAGACAGGGAGACAGACAAGCAGACAGATAGAGATAGAATAATGAACAAACAGCTACACAGGCAGACAGAAAAATATATAAGAAAAAAGAGACACACAGACAGACAACCAGACGGAGTTCATTGCAACAGCCTTCTCCTGTCAAGGCCAATTGCTTATACTGCTTTAACCACATAAGGACGGGACAGACATACACAGAGACAGGCAGGTAGACAGGCAGAAAAACAGGTCGAAAGGCAGATAGACAGACAACCAAATAGATAGAGGCCATTGCAACAACCTTCCTCCATAAAGGCTGTTCGTGTACACTACTTTTACCCTTACAACAACAGCTTGGGAAAGTAACCAGTCCAGCTTGGGGTGTGGCTTCGAGGAGTGAAGAGAGAGAAGAGAAATGGAGAGGAGAGGAAGGTAATGATGAGCACACAGAGAGAGAGAGAGAGAGAGAGAGAGAGAGAGAAGAGGAAAGGAGGGAAATGGTGAGGAGAGGGAGGAGAGACGAGAAATGGGGAAAGAGAAAAGAAGAGAGTAGGGGGGAGGGGATAGGAGGGGAGAGGAAGAGAGGAGAAGAGAGGTGTGGATAGGAGACGAGAGGAAAGGAGTGATAAGAAGAACATAAGATGAGAGAAAAGGACTAATATGATGAACTGAAAACAATACCTGAGGCAAGAAAAGGCAAGGGATAGGAGAAAGGGGAAGAGAATAGGTGAGAAGCGAAGAGAAGAACGAGGGGAGAAGAGGAGTGCAAAGAGGAGAAGAAAGGAGAAGACTTAAACCCTTCACCTCAATAGTTCCATGACCTTTCTTCCTATCTTCCTATCTGTTTATCACATTTACGACCTGCCTATTCATCTACCGACCTATCTGCTACTTACCTACCTAGCTCCCAATCAGGACTTACCTACCTACCTGCTACTTACCTATTTAACTCCCAATCAGGACTTACCTTCCTATCTGCCTACCAACTTATCTCCCATTCAGGACTTACCTACCTACTTGTATACCTACCTACCTACTTACCTACCCATCTCTCATTCATGACCTACCCACCTCCTCCCCAACATAACTACCTTCATACCAACCTATCTACCCACCTGCCTACCTACCTACCCACTCTAAATCAGCTTTCTTAACTCAAGATCCCTATTAAGGAAGGAACCAATTATCACACAGGTCAAACCACATACATTCATACCAATTTCCGTCCCCGTTCAGCAACGATTCATCTGCCTGTTTACTATTGTCCGCTTACTTAATGAACCTTTCCATCTACCTACCTGTGTACGTACGTAGAGTACTTACATACCTACAAATCTACCTACCTACCGAACCCACTTGCTTGTCTACTTGTACCTATCTACTCGTATCAACCTATGTACCAACCAAATTACGTATCCACCCTATTTACCCGCATATACCTCCCATTCAGTATCTACCTGCCTACCTACCTACCTATGGCCCGTTTTCTGCCACACCAAACCACTCTCCTTCTTATCCTTCACCACTTTTAATAATATATTTACTTTGGACATTAATATATATTTAATTGAGGCTTAATTGAGAGGAGTCTATAAATTATTACCTTGGTTAAATTCTCTCTCTCTCTCTCTCTCTCTCTCTGGCATTTGTAGTGTGTGTGGTGAAGGGGGTAAACTTTTGCTATAACTCAGCATTCAAGACGAAGAGATGGCAATTTTAGGCGAAGTTAAAGTGAAAAGAGTGTGAAAGTGTGTATCCTTTCGGGCTACAGGGAATTAGTCAAGGGACGTCTGTAGAACGAGACAGTTGAGCCACCCATTTATATCAGTGCCACCACGTGAAGGCTTCCATCTCGAGCACCTTGTCTTAGCTAAATAATCAGACAAGTGTTTCGTAATCTGTCAGATTACGCGCATACAAGTCAACATTTCGTAAGAGCCACACTAAACAAACATTTCGTAACCAGAGGACAAGAGCGTAGTGAGATATTACGTTGGTCCTGACAGTGTGATGTTGGGGATTACGTAGCACCTCTTTCGTGGTGATTTATTCTGTGTATTACACGTGTGTCTTCTTTTATGTTACTGATGAAAACTCTGTCGATAATAGAGAGATACAAATACCTACAAGAGAATGCTAATCTGTAATATGCAAAATAAATCGCCGAGGGAGGGGTGCTAGGAGGCCTCTTCTGCCACCTGGAATACCAATAACCTCTTTTATGTTACCAGTGTATACTGTCAATAGTAGAGAAGGTAAAAATAGCATGCAATGATAATATCAAAGCGTAATATGCAAAATAAATCGCAAGCGGATGGGTGCTACGAAACCTTCTATGCCACGTACAGTACAATGCGTATCCCAGAACAGGAACCTATTACGTTCGTCCTGTCATTGTGCTGACGTCACTGAACAGTCTTACGATGTGTGAAGGGCAGGTCTTGACCTTTGATCTGAATATTTACTGACTGATCAGATGGGAAAACAATAACGTAGGAGCTGCAGCGACATTTAACTTTACTGAGGAACAAAATGGTACAGTCATTTTCGTCGTGACATTATGCAGCAAATAACTAAATCATGTCTGGTAAATTTTGTGGTAGGTTGGTCCATATGCATTCATTTTTGAGTAAGTTGGATTTTATTGCTCAGAATCCCGCTCAGGGACGAGTGACAGATTCCCGGGCCTATGAATAAGGCAATTGTTTAACTGGCACATTGAGTGAGAGCCTTGGTAAATACTGGCCGTGCTGATGACCAACCTACCAGCAGGCGTATGGCTAAAAATGGATCAACCACGGACCACAAGACACTGCCAGACCTGCGGTGTACTGTATGTAGTCCTTAATGTGCAATGTTGAGCACTACACACACACATATGCATGCATTAATATGTACACACATATACAAATGCACAATGCACACACACACACACACACACACACACAACTACATTCAAAGAAAAAAACGCACACACATACACACGCGCAGTACACTCAGTTACATACACACACACACACACATACATTCAGATCACTCCCCATACACCTATACTAATACTTCCTCTCACTTCAACTTAACGTTGCACATTTACCGCCCCATCAGGACGTAGAGGCCAGAGGCTAGGCTAATCAGTCCAGTCACCGCAGCTCCAACTGTGAACAAGAGAATGAAAAACAATTCCCATTATGTATGCTGAGCTTCTCGAACAAGCGCTACAGGCCACTTATTTCTATATCTTACAGACTGATAAACATCTTGCCGGCAGCTAGAGACTCAAGAAAGTAAGAAGGTAATCAAAATGTTTGATAGGGCTGACTTATACTTCATCGCCATTTGTTAAACTGCTTTTTTAGATAAAGTGCTTTTTCTTTACCTCCCTCTGAGTGTGTCCTGTCTGCTTGCCAAAGGGGGTCAAAAGCATTCCGTTTCAGTGTCACCTAATTATGTGTGCTGGTGAGGGACGCCTTCAGGTGATGACGCCGATTTAATTAAGCAGTTCCTCTGCCCGGTCATGCAAACGTTCCTCATCTCCCTCCCCATCCACCGAAAGGAGGAGGGTAGACTGCAAGGGAAGAGCAATTTCAGCCTGCAGTTCACCGGGCTCACTTTTCAACCGCATCTTGGAATTTTCAGAACGTATTCTAGGTGACACAGAGGGCTGCTTAGCCCCTATTTCTCGCCGATGTATTGTATTCTGCGTATTACACCTCAACATTCTAATGTATTTTATTGATGTCCATGTAAAATCAATAGAGTTAGTTTACATATATGATATACGAGAGGATACTGAAATGTGATGCACAGAATAAATCGCTAAGGAAGAGAACTTACGAAATCTACAAAAGCTCTCATTCCAGCTAAAACTTATGACGGGGACATGATAAGGTAAGTATGATCACATTAAACAGGTTGAGATAAGGAATGATTGACAATGCATTACTCTTCAGAAGTTTCATTAAATTCGCTCTCTCTCTCTCTCTCTCTCTCTCTCTCTCACACACACACACACACACACACACACACACACACACACACACACACACACACAGCACACGCACACACACACACACACACACAGCACACGCACACACACACATCCATTATCTGCTATCTCCCCCAGTGTAAGGACAAAGGGTAGGGCCACGTTCACTAGGCTCTATCACAACAAGGTCACTGCCTCCTCCTTGTAAGCCTAACCTGGGTTGTAACGAGAGCTGTGCTCTTCGTAGCACCATTTCTTTACCGATTTATTTTTCGCTTTACTCATTTGTGTCAGTACCATACTCAGGTAATGGGCCAAATAAATCGCGGAGGTTGTTTTTCTACCATTATACGATCATGCCAATATTATTACAGGGGGCGAGATATTATAAAAGTATTTTTCTTTAATGCAGGGAAGAAGGGACCAGAGACTAGAAGCCCGCAATATTGTTCCCTCCAAGAAAAAAATAGAAGATAGCAGAGTCAAATTCAAGATCCGTTCATTTCGAGATGCCTGGACTCACTGCGTGTAAAAGACTGGTAACATGAGTGGTATCACAAGCTAACATTAACTGGCCTGCTGCGACGAAGGACTGAAATGAAGTAGAAGAATGAATGACTGCCCTTTTCAGTTTCGAGTCTAATTTTCATACACGTCCATAAATTCTGTTCTGAGTACGCACTTAGTTTATTGAAGTGTCGTCTAAAACGTCATGCGTGAACACATGCCTTAAAGTTTTTTCTCACACTGTACCTAATGTGTGTGTGTGTGTGTGTGTGTGTGTGTGTGTGTGTTTATTTTGGCTGAGTTTTATGTGCTTGTATTCCTATGTTATGAAGCCAGTGATATACTATTACATCAATATTTGCGAGGGAACTTCGCCCTTAACCTAACTAGTAGTTCTGTGTTGCATTTCAGTGTCTAGACTAGTTAGATGGGAGACTACAGAGAAAGAGGGAGAGAGAGAATACTGTACACAGGCTTTTTGCCTCAGGCAGGCTTTGAGACTTAAAACTTGAATATCAAAAATATACCTGAAGATACTGAGGTGTAATGAGCAGGATAAATCGCTGAGGCAGAAGTATAAAGACACCTCACTGATGCAGGGAAGGGACACACAGTCGTTCCAGTTATTCAAAATCGTTATTGATTCACTTAGCTTTCTGACATCCGGTAGAGGGCATTGTTTGCGAGTTAGTTTATTTCTTTGTCATGTAACCTTGACTGATAAACACAGATAACACCGCCACCCACACTGTAATTCTCAGATAAAGCGACACTACGAAGAGGCATACAGAATTAACACATGTAAACAAGGATTTTATGACACCGAAAAATCCAGATTATCATAAGTTACCTTACATTGCCTCGTCTGTCTAAGCATTATAATACCTTGCTGACCTATTCATCTTATCAATCAGTTAATCAATCAGTCTGTCTATCTATCGATCTATCAGTCTGTCTATCTATCTATCTCTATCTATCTATCTATCTCTATCTGATGTCCGTCTGTCTGCCTATTCATTTATCTACGCCTGTCTATTTAATTATGTCTATCTATCTGAACAGTATTATTTTATAGGCAGTTATGATGTTGTTTTGTCTTTATAGCTAACACATCAACAATAGAGTTTAGAAGATGATAATGATTGTAACAACAACATCAACAACAACAACAACAACAACAACAATAATAATAATAATAATAATAATAATAATAATACTTCTCTATGCTCATCAGTTTGACACTGTAAATTTTCCTGACAAGTGTTCGCCTACATTAACTGTTTATTAATCTTTAATAATACCCAGCCTAACCATATCAAGCCTAACCAAAGGTTTTTTTTCCACCTTTTGCCTTGGTCTTCCCTTTTACGTTCTCCTCACGTCTGTACGACCCAAACAAGGGAAGGAGGAAGTAAAACCTAGCTCCGGTGTGGTCTGGTGTGGGTTGGTGTGAGGTGGGGTGGTGGAAGGTTGGTAAGGATGTGGTGTGCTGTGGAGTGGGGAGGTATTATGTGGTGCGGTGTGGAGTGGTGGTGGGTAGGTATGGTGTGGTTTAGTGTAGTGTGGTATAGTATGGTATGATGTAATGTGATATCGTGTAACGTACTGTGACTTGGTGAGGTGTGGTGAGGTGTTCATAACAGTGTGTGTACTGGGCCAGTGTATAAACAGTCACTGCACAGTTTATGTTAATGACAACCTTAAGCGCAATCCAGACAACCAGTCCCGAAACACGATACCCTTATAAGTGACGGCTATGCGCTAGAAAAACCCAGGAAGGATGATGAGGATGATCTATACGTGATGGGTATGCGTTAGAAGGACCCAGGGATGATGGTGATGATGAATTATTGCTCCTGCTAGTATCAGAGTATTTCGTTCAGACTAAGATATTTTTTTTTGGAACTAACGATATATATATAACCTTCACAAACCCAATATATTAAGCTTGAGATATACTTACGGAGCTGCAAGGATTATACAGTATATAGCCTTCATTAAACCCTTCCCTACCACAGTGGTGCCCTAAGCTGAAGAAATCAATCGCACTGAAGTGGTTAATTGTGGTGGTTAGATATGGTTTTCAGTATACTTTATTTACTCTAACGGCCTAAAATTGCCGTCTCCCCTTCCTGAATCCTGAGTTGCGACAAGAGATGAAAACTTGAATGTGTTGCTCGTCACGAAAAATTGCTGAATTTGCAACCATAGTATCGTCTATTTCTGACATTTAAGCTACGTGAAGTAAGCAGCAAGAAGACGAAAATCTGGGCAAGGTTAACGTGAAAGAAGTAAGATTTCTTCACTATAGTCAGTTTGTTTTCATCTGACGGAAGTAGGCCACCCCCGCAGCTAAAATACTATGCTGTGATGACATATAATTCGATTGACTTTAGCTATACTGCGGTAATGAGTCGTTTTAGCTACATCTTACTACATTAGACGGTTAACCGCTAGAGTACAGTAAATGCCCTACACTGGGGTGCTCTGTTATGTTGAATAAAATGGTATGTAGATGGCAAAAAGAGGTAGTAGGAAAGAAGAGGCCATCGGAGAGAAGGCGAGGACATCATAGTCAAGCAGAGGCCAGCATGGCGAAGAAGAGGCCATCATAATGAAGAAGAGTCCAGCATAGTGAAGAAGAGGCCATCATAGTGAAGAAGAGGCCATCATAAAAAGAGGCCATTGTACTGAGGAAGAGGCCGGGATAGTGAAGAAGAGGCCAGCATAGTGAAAAGGAGGTCATTATAGTGAAGAAGATGCCATTATAGTGAAGGAAAAGCCACTGTAGTGAAGAAGGGGCCATGTTGGTGAAGAGGAGGTCATTGTAGTGAAGAAGAGGCCATTGTAATGAAGAAGAGGCCATGGTAGTGAAGAAGAGGCCATGGTAGTGAAGAGGAGGCCATGGTAGTGAAGAGGAGGCCATCGCGGAAAAGAGGCATGGTACTGAAGAGGAGGCCATCGCAGTGAAAGGGAGTAATTTAGTGTGAGATAGTGCTGAGAATGTGAACACTTCTGGTCAACACCTAATGAATGGACCCGCATCTCCTCAACATTCGGACCCAGAGCCGAATACTAAGTGCCCTCACAAATTTCGTAACATCTCTTCCTAAGCGATTTATTTTGTCCACATTTCAGTTAACCTTCCCTTGTATGTAATATTTGTAAAGCATCTTCCTTAGCGATTTATTTATTTATTTATTTACTTTACACGTTAACCTTCTCTTGTTTGTAATATTCGTAAAGCATCTTTCTTATATACTGATTTATTTTGTATGTCACACCTTACGATTATCTTTTGTGTTATTTATGTTGTTTTGGTATCGAAGAAGTTAGCAACAAAAGCACACAAGAGTATTTTAGGTGGCATTGAAGGCTTCGTGGCCCCACTTCCTTAGCGATTTATTTTTCATGTCACACGTTAACAATCCTCCCGTATTTTAGCTCGGAGAACGATGTGGAAGAAAATCGCTAGGATGAAAGTGTTACGAAAGTTCCTATGCTATTATGACAAGGAAAGGATGTGGGGATGGAGGGTGGAGGAAAGAGAAGGGGAGAGGGAGGGAAGAAAGCAGGGAGAGGGACGGAAGAAAGAGGGGAGAAAGAAGGAAAGGAGGGAGGAAGAGAGAGGGAGGAAAGGGGGAACAGGGAGGGAGGAAACAGGGGGGAAAGAGAGGAAGGAAAGGGAAGAGGTAGGGATGAAAGGAGGGAGATAGAGGGAGGAGAGGGGAGAGAGGGAGGGAGGGAAGGAGGGGAGGGAGAGGGAGGAATAGGGCGAGAGGGAGGGAGGAAAGAGGGAGGAGGGAGAGAGGAAAGAGAGGGAAATTGGAATGGAGGGAGGGAAGAAGAGGGAGAGAGAAAAGGAGGGAGAGGGAGGTAGGGCCATTGACGATACTGATAGCGCATGCGAGAGGGTGAAGACCTTCAGATAACATTGGTATTCTTGTTATTTAAGCTACCAATAAATCACACACACAACTCTATTAAAAATCCTTAAATAGACGTAAGCAAACTCATCTCACTGAGCCGATGGGTCAGTAATATTATCATTTTTCCTCATTTTCTCTCATAATTCAACACAGCTCCTTCTCCACCATGAAAAGGATAGACACATCATGTCTATCTATCTGTCTGTCTGTCCATTTCTCTCTGCCTGTCTGTCTATCTGAATATCTGTCGGTCTGTAAGTCTTTCTGTCTATCTAAGCTTCATGTATCTAGTTATATGTAATTCTGTCTATCTATCTGTCTGGTTGTTTGTTTATCTATCTATCTATCTACGCGAACAAGTAAGAAGAGATAGAGAAAGAGGAATAAAGAGAAGCCAATGGAGTAAAACAGAGAGAAAGAAAACGAAAATAAATATAAAGAGGCAGAGAGAAGTAAAACTGAAAATTGTCACCTAACGTTCTAAAGTAAAGCTATGTAAATCAGAATAAATCGCCGCTTGAGAGACATTACGAAAGGGAAGTTACTTAAATAATAAAAATGTAAGGAGTGAAAGAGGAAGAAAAGTTAGAGGAGTGGCTAGACCGGAACTTGTCATCGCGTGCTTCAGTGAAACTGGAGGGGAGGAGGGAAGGAGAGGGGAGAGAGAAGAGAGAGGGGTGAAGAGAGGAAGGGAGAGAAGAGACTGGGAAGTAGGAGTGGTAAGGATAGAGGGAGGGTGAGGGGGATGAAGGGAGAAGACGTGAGAGGGAGTGGAGGGGAGGAGATGGTGAAAGGAGAGGAGGGAGGGAAAAGAGGAGATGCAGTAGGGATGAGGGGGGGGGGGGGCAGAAGGGGAATGAAGGGGAAGAGGAGGAAGATATGAGAAAGTGAGATGGGAGATAAAAGAAGAGGAGGAAGAGAGGAGTGCAGGGGAGGGAAAATGGGGAAAGACAGAGGTTTGACGGGAGAGGAAGGAGGGGTAAAGAGGAAGGAGAAAGGGCAAAGAGATGAGAGGAAGGAGAATGAGAGAAGGAGGAAAGAGGAGAGAAAGGGAGTGGAGGGGAGGATAAATGAAACTAAACGGAGAGAAGAGAAGAGGAAAGAAGAAAAGGTGAGGGGAAAAATGACAATAGAGAGAAGAAAAAAGAGGGGAGAGGAGAGGAAGGAAGAAGCAAAATGTGAGAGAAGGAGAGAGTAGAGTGATTTGTAAGTAAAGGAGAAGGATGGGAAGAAAAGAGAAGAGAGAGAAAACAAGAGGATGAAACGTAGGAGGGAAAGACAGAAGGAAGGAAGGAGGGAAGGAAGGAAGGAAAGACTGAAGGAATAAAGGAAAGAATGAAAGAATTGTGAAAATGTAGAAAAGATGAAAAAGAGAGTGAATAGGGTTAACTGGTGTAGAATTTAGTGATGTCGTTTGTGGGCCGCATGAGAGTGGGTAGTTGTGTGACCCATTTAGGCCAGTTACCCCTTCTCTCTCTCTCTCTCTCTCTCTCTCTCTCTCTC
>JAGKTI010004078.1:0-23326 GCA_018397915.1 Birgus latro | reverse complement strand
ATGGAATTACGTGAAGAGCAAAGACTCAGATTCATTAAAGCACACTTGCGATCTTGTAAGTCAAAATCCTATCTAGTAACTCAGATTTCTTTTGTGAAGGAAGGTGACACAAAGAGTCACTGGCATTCTTCCCTCGTCTGACCGGCGAAACGTAATAAGAGGCCAATAATTAGAATTTGAGGCTAGTCACGAGAAAAATGCTATGGAAAGGTTGTACAGCTACAGTAATGACTTACTGTGTCATTTTGCCACGCTTCAATGAAAAAAAAAAAAAACTAGGACAAGCTTAGGTGAACTAAAAATAGGCTAGTTAGTGAATCTATCCCCAGGACTGAAGCTGGCACTGGTGTCACATATGGAGAATTAATATTTTCCTTCATGCTATTTATGCTAACAATTTCGATATAACGAGGGCGTAAATAAGTTGTAAGATTATGCAGAAGTGTAATATGCCAAATCCTCGTTAATAGACGAGTAAAAGGTCATATGAAGATTCCTTAACTGACGAGGATACTGTCCTGAAAACAGAAAGAGTGGAGGAGTACGTGACAGAAGTGATCTGGATAAGCAACGACCTATAGCAGCATTCGAAACATTCACTGCTTTTGCTCTTTGAAAAATGATCTGAGCGTGACGTAATTCGCCTCTACCTCAGTCTGGTCCTGCTTAAGGCAGCAGATTACGTATGTAGAGGATTTGGCACCAGTAAGGAAAGGCTGCACTAGCTTAAGAATGGGCAGCCTATCAGTTGCACTAATTTGCACACCGTCAAGATACTTTAAAAATCCTTTGTAGGTCATTGTAATGTGTGAATCATCGGCAGACGGACTCTCATACCTCTGATAGTCGTTTTCTATCTTATAGCCCGCCAGATCAACGAAAAACAGCTAACAACTGTCATTCAGGTATACACTAACCACCAGGTGAGATCCCGCATGGGCTGGGTTGGTAACAGCCGTCATACGTAAACATCGGAGTTCCTCGATCAGCATCTGCAGCTCAGCTGCATTACTTATTCTTCTTCTAGTGCCCTGTTGTGACCTGTTAGATATAAAATCTGATAGGAGCTGCTACACCGACTTTCCGTCAAGTAAGTCCTACACAAAGGTTCTATAGAGTTCGAATGCAGACACCTAAATACTAGATTGCGACTTAAACTTCTTGGTCATCTCCAAGATGGCTTCGTAAATGAGGCCGGGTGTGCGTTCGTTGCCCACCATGAGGTCATTCTTTCCGGTATGGCTGTGACCCAACACAACCGCACACACTTTCCGGCCCTGTGGCGCTTCTCGGAGACTGTCCTCCATGGCAGACGTCAATTTCGTAGACGCACCGGCCTCATCAAAGATTCCATCGGTCATGTAGCAATGTGTCTGCTGCTTTTTCAAAACTATCTTTTGGTCATTGGGTTCCCAAGAAAGTCCCCCATTCCCATCCCCTGGCTTCACAACGCAGTATCTCTTTAACACAGTGGAAAGATTGGTGCCTGGTTCTTTTGACTCCTCAGTTTTTTCAGATAGAGAATCTACAGTACCTTTTACTGTCCTTCTTCCTCCTGGGGCATCCGAAACTGGGGTCATTGATCTCCCAGATTTGGCATTTGACTTTGATCTTTCCAAATTTGTTCCCTTCATCCCAGGTACAAGCCCTTTTTTGATCAAATTCGCCACGCATTTTTCTATTTTATCCTTGTACCCTGGTTGGTATTTTTTGAACACGGGAGGCAATGTCTTGTGTCTCCCGACCTCATTTTTCCTTGTTGGGCCACTGTCCAGTGTTTTATTTATGTCTTTGACGAGGTCTCGGATTTCCTTTGCCACTTGTAGGACAGCTTCCGACTCACTTTCTGGTGATGCGTCCCTGAGAACCTTTCCCGTCATTGGTTTGGTTGTCGGTGCATTATCTTCTGTATCTTCACTATCAGTTTCGTCTTTCTTGTTCTTACTTTTCTTTCCCTTCTTCCTCTTTTTCCTCTACTCTGGTTCATCATTGTCATAAGTCCCACTACTACCATCATTCTCTCTCTTTTGACTTTCTTCCCTAAAGTACTCCACAATCCCCTAAATTTTTCGATGCAACTACCTGTTCACGTCAGCATGTCTGTCTGATGATGATGATGATGAGATTCGCCACACGGGTGTGGCACGGGCTAGGTGTCTGTCTTCTCGTCTTCTTTTATGTGAGGGAGTGATGATCCCATTTTCTGTTCCGTTTTTGTCTATATTCATGCTTTCAGGGGGGACTGGGGTATCGTCCTCTTCGACTCTGGGGATTTTTCGCTTACTTGTATTGTCCATTATGCCTATACGGTTGCACTGTACAGTTAACGCGTGTACGATGGTACTTCATATCTTCATTTAAAGAGAGTACCTGATGAAACTGCCTTGTGGTAAAGTTATAGGCATCCTGGAGAGAGAGAGAGAGAGAGAGAGAGAGAGAGTTGTAAAGGAATAAGACTGAAGTGGTAATGGTCATGATCAGTAAAGTGACAACAGTGATTGAGGCTGATAGTTGTGAAGAAAGTGTTGTCGTCATCGTTGTTGTTGTCGTTGTTGATGTTGTTGTTGTTATGAATGTGGTTGCTTCCGGTTCAACTGTAGCATACAACAAGTGGAAAGAAAACTAAAGTTGTGCTTCCTCTGCAGTGTACCATCCTCCTGTCGGGGGACAGGGAGAGAGTAGGGGGACGTTCGTGTTACCGGACAGTGAAACCGTCCATTGATATCGGTGGCACCACGTGAAGGCGTCTCTCCCCAGCACCAGAAATGAAAAAGTAAAAATGTTGATAGCAATGATAGGGATCGAGAGGAAATTAAGGGACCATTGTTAAACCAGGCAGCGGAGCCACCCATTCATATCAGTGACACCGCATGAAGGCGTATAGTAAAACCGTGCAGTAGCAATAAGAACAGATTACAAAAGACTTCACCGGTATGAAAGGGTTGATGATAGTCTCTGTTACTGAATATTATACCAATAGCGATGATAACTAGGATTAATCATAGAGAGTCAGATGTAGGAATTATGGGTAGGTTGATAGGAAAGATGGTAGGTGGGTAATTATGCTGGTAAGTAAGTAGGTCAGTAGACAAGAAGGTAGGTAGGTAGGTAAGTAGGTAAGGAAGTATATAAGTAAACAAATGGATCAGTAGATAGGTAAGTAAGTAGACTGATGGATAAGCAGGAAGATTGGTTGGTTAGTACGTAGTTTAGGTAAAACACACAAACAAACAGCACATCACACAAACATCTCAGTCCTACCCCCACAGCTGTCTCTCTCATCCAGGCAATCACATTAGTTGAGTTCCATTGCCTCACCACTGCCTGCCTCTCTCTGTCTGCCTCATCCCTCCCTGCCTCATCCCTGCCTGTCTCACCTTTGCCTATTTCATTCCTCTTCTCTGCCTGCCTCACCACTGCCTGCCTTACTCCTGCTTGCCTTACCACACTGACTGCCGCACTGGCTGTCTCACACTTCCTACCCAACACCTTACCCCTGCCTGCCACATCTTGCCTTCCTCACTTCTGTCTGCCTCACCTCTGCTTACCCAACATTTTACTCCTGTGCCACACCCTGCCTGCCTCACTTCTGCCTCCCTGGCCCCTGCCTGCCTCGCCCCTCCCTGCCTTAACACCGCCCCACCTCTACCTGTCTCACCTTTCCTACCCAACACCTTACCCGTGTCTACCACACTCTACCTGCTTCCCATTTGTCTGCCTTCCCTTCCAGTTCCACCCTTCCTACCCAACACCTTACCCCTGCTTCCACATCCTGCCTGCTGACCCCTGCCTGCCTCACCCTTGCCTGCCTTACCAGTGACTCCCCCACCTCTGCCTGTCTCACCTTTCCAACCCAACACCTTACCCCTGCCTGCCTCACCCTGTTTGACTCATTCCTGTCTCCCTCACTTCTGCCTCTCTCACCCTTACCCCTCACTTCCCTCGCTGCTGTATAAGTGTAGGTAAGGTACGGAGTCAAACGGTAAACTCAAGGTCTAGCTTATAACTACAATGAGGTGGGGCTCATTTTCGAGTGCTTAGTACTGCTAACTACGAAGCTAGAGACTCTTTAGCGGCAGGGCTGAAATCCTTGGTGTGGGCAGGTAGCGCCACTCGACTTATATCTCCATCTAAACTATGTGGGTTAATAGGTAAAGTGAGTACTTAGGGCAAGGTCGGGTCTCCATCACTGTAACCAACAGAAGTTCTCGATCACACCCGCCCGCGTCCAATGTAGCCACTTGTATGGGTTACAGAGATGCAGTCCACACCAGCAAGCATTTGGTATGGACGTGCCTAACGCCTGGGGGAGGTCTGTTTATCTATCTACAGCCAGACACTTCAATCCCGTAAGGGATGGTCACAAACAAATCGCTTCCATGTCGCCCTGTCATCTGCCATTTAGCTCCCCTCCCCCCAGTTTAAATATATCCCCCTCTCTCATATACCTCTTCACTCCATCCCTCCATCTCATCCTCGGTCTCTCCCTCCTAGCTCCCTCTCCACCCCACTCACATACACTCTCCTAGAAAGTTTCTCACTATCCATTCTCTCTACATGGCCAAACTACAGTCAGTCCCACAAATTTCGTTTTCTGCGGACATATAACAGAAATTGTGTAGCACATGACAAACCATTGCAAACAGGCCATTCACCTTCCTCAGTGATCGACTGTAATATGTTAAGCATACAAAAAATAAGAAAAGCTTCGATTCACTATACAGAAATCTCTAGCTAAGAAAAGAAATCACGACACTGCCGGATGCTCCTCCTTCTCCTCGTCCTCCTCCTCCTACTACTACGAGAGAGACAGGGTGAGGGGGAAGGCTGGACCGAGCTGACCATTCCTGCGGAGAATTCTTTGGGATAAGTTGCTTCTTGGAGGCTTGCACGCAGAGCCCCTGTGTTGGTGAAGTCGTAAGGTGAAAGTGGTTCTGTACCGTTGTGGTGTTTGCCCCGAATGAGTGAGTAATATGAGTGAAACGGGATGAAGCTATAGAGAAATGGTTCTGAGAAATGAGTGAAGAAAACTGGAACTGAGAGAGAGAGAGAGAGAGAGAGAGAGAGAGAGAGAGCAGCTGTAAGAGTCCGTAACTTCTTCAATGACGAGCAGATAGCTTTAATTTACAAGAGTCATGTGCGCTCTCAGCCTGAATATTGCTCACCCTTGTGGAATGGATGTGGAGAGGTTTCATTAAAACTAGACAAAATTCAGAAGAAAGCTTTTGGAATTATTAATAACCCTGCTATTACAAATAATTTACCTCCCTAAGAGTAAGAAGGAATGTTGCCTCCCTTGCATTATTTTACAGATATTTTTATGGCAAATGCTCAGACGAAGTTTAATCCACTGTGCCACCTCTCCATGCCTTCCCTCGTGCTACACGGGCGTCTAGCAGCGCTCATGACTGAAATGTCACACAGCCATATTGCAGAACTTCCGCCTATCAGAATTTTTTTTATTCCCCGAACTGCATCTCGCTGGAACTCGCTTCCTCAGAGTTGTTTCCCTCCAAACTTCAGCCTACAGCTGTTCAAGTCCAACTGTTACAGATATTTCATGAATGGAGGACACCAGTTGTCTGGTGTATGGATTTTTTTTCATTCATTTGTTTTTCCTTCCTCTGTTCTGTTGTTTAAAAAAAAATAAGTTCTTTGGTTAACAGTAAATCTAATCTTGCTGGTGTGTCATTACCTCGGAATCGTGTCTCTTCTTTGATCCACTGCGTCATTGCATTATTCATTGCTATATTTAACAATATTGTGCCTCACGAATTTTCACTGCCACCTGAGTCTCATGCCTCCCAGTTCACCTCTTCACAATTAAAATCACCCATTGGAATAATTATAATGTTGCTTTTCACAATCACTTTCTGTAGATAACTAACCATGTCTGACAACATCTCCTGATATTCATCGTCGTTCCATGTTCTTGTCTTAGGGGGAACATATACTACTGCCATAGCTCTCTTACCTTTCTCTCCAGTTTCTAATTTCATGTTTATCACTTCAGCCCTACCCTCTCCCATTCCCACCGTATCTACATTTATATTGTTCTTCACTGCTATCATCACTCCTCCTCCCGTTTTTTTTTTTTCTGTCTTCTCCACAGTTTGTAATTACCATCTCCCATATGGATATCAATATCTTCTCTTAATTTGGTCTCTGCAAAGCACGTAACATCAGTTTCATGTACCCTCAAGAAATCGTTGATGTCTAACCTTGCTGATATTAAACCATCAATATTAGTATACACCGTTTTCAAGCTTTTCTTGTTTTTTATACCCTCTTAATTCTCTCCTTCTCTCTGTCTGTACCACTTCCTCAATTTCTGATCCATTACTCTCCAATAAAACACTGCCTTCTCTTCCTCCGTTCTCTGTTCGTTTTTTGCTTTTGCTTCCTTTACTAACTCCTTTATTTTAGCTCTTTCTTCCTCAAGTGAATCTCTCCTTATCCAAATTTTTGAACCCCTCTTTGTCCGATAATTTCCATGTTCTATTTATGATTTCATTTACCATTACCTGGGACTTAAACTTTACCTTCAATGGCCTCGCCCCTCCTTCCTCGTACTTTCCCAACCTAAACACTTCTTCAATCGCTTCTTGAGCTTCGTTGTTACCCCCCATAACTACTGATATTATCTCTTTAACCTTATTCAGTTCTTCTCTTTCTCTTTCTGATCTTACTGTCATACGTTTTTCTTTTACTCCCGAAATTATTAAACATTTTTTTCTTATCTTCTACATCCCTGACTAAAGATTCTCTACTTTTCAGTACCCTAACCACTTCCTTCTCCACCTTTTCCTTCTTTTGTTGTTCTATAATCTCTTTCAAATTTACATTTCCTTCCTTCTGAATTTTCTTCCATCTCTTATGTTGCTCCTTGATTTCCTTAATGTGCTCATCTTGCATCCTTGATTTTGGTTTATACTCATCTAGTTTACTTTTCATTCTGTCCCTTTCTACTTCCAATCTCTTATTCTCCCTCTTGAGCTGTTTTGTTTCATTTGAGGCAGATTCGATACTCACCTTTAATTCTGTAACTTCTCTTTCTTGTTCGTCACTGTGTGTGTGTGTGTGTGTGTGTGTATTTACCTATCTGTAGTACACAGGAATTGAGCTAAGCTCATGTTGTCCTGTCTCCATATCTACATTCATCTAGTCTAGTTTGAAACACATGAATGTTTTTTGCCTGCACCACCCCTTCGTTTAAGTCATTCCAAATTCTTATGCTTCTGTTCGGGAAACTGAAACTTTTAAGATCATCAAGACATCTACTTTTCCTCACCTTGAAGTCATGACCTCTTGGTCTTCCATCATCCAACACAAAAAGATCCTCTCTATCCACCCTCTCCAATTCTCTTACATTTCTAAATATTGTGATCAAGTCACCACTTTCTCTTCTCTCGCGCAGTGATGGTAACTTCAGTTTTTCCAATCTCTCCTCATAGGTCAGTTCCCTTAAGCATGGTATCATCCTCGTTGCCATTCGTTGAACCTCCTCTAGTTTATCAATATGCTTCTTCAAATGAGGTGACCATACCACAGCCGCATATTCTAGTCTTGGTCTTATCATGGTCACTATCAACTCCCTCAACATTTCCCCTAATTAAAAGCCATTCTCATGTTGGTCAGTAATCCATAAGTTTCTCCGATGACTTTGTTTATATGATTTTCTGGTGACAAATCATCCTGAATAATCAGTCCCAAGTCTTTCTCATCTTTTCTTTTACTAATTATTTCATTGCCCATTTTATATGTCCAGTGCGGTCTTTTTTCACACATTCCCATTTCTAATACACGACACTTCTTGGCATTAAAATCCATTTTCCAAGTCTGGCTCCAACTGTGAAGTTTTTCCAAGCCCTCTTGCATTTTTTTTTTTTTTTTACAACTATCAGTACATTTTTCATGATTTTAGCATCATCTGTGAACATACTCATGTAACTGTTCAAACCCTCTGGCAAATCATTTACAGATATCAGAAACATTACTGTGGCTAAGACAGAACCCTGGGGTATTCCACTAGTCACATTTCTCCATAATGAAACCTTGCCTCTTTTAACTGTTCTCATCTGCCTTCCTATCAAATGATCTCCCATCCACTTTAATAGTTTCCCATGCACCCCTCCAAAAGTCTTCAACTTCCACAGCAGTCTCCTATAGGGCATCCTGTCATATGCTTTATCTGCCCATCTCTTTCTCCCTTGTATGACATCTATTACCCTACTGTAGAAACTTCACAGCTTAGTAACACGTGATCTTCCTTACCTAAAACTAAACTGTCTTGGTGTTATCATTTCATTTTCTTCTAAATGCTTTACCCAACCTTTTCTAGTAATTTTCTCACAGATTTTACAAACAATACTAGTAAGTGATACTGGTCTATAATTGAGTGGATCTTCCCTGTCTCCTCCCTTGAAGTTTGGCACAATACTTGCTTTTTTCCAATCTTTAGGTAACTGTCCATTTTCCAGCGAGGTCTTGATGATGACATAGACAGGCCACAATAACTGGTCTGCACATTCCTTCAGGATCCATCCAGCCACACATCTGGTACCACTGATTTTCTTACATCCAAATCCCTCATCAGCTGTAGCACCTAATTCACGTCAACTGTAATTCCCGTCATCCTGGGTTCCATTTCAGGTTCCCTAAAATCCTCTTCCAACACACAGACTGACTGCAGCTTGTTGTTCATTATTTCACACAATTCTTCTTCTCCTTCGTAAGTTTCATCTCTGTCCCTCAGTCGTATTATACTGTCCATAACTTTCATTTTACCATTTAGAAACCTATAAAATAGTTTCGGCTCTTTTTACGTTTAGTTACAATATCTTTTTTCGTATTTCCTTTCTTCTTCTCTCCGCACCCTTACATATTCTTACATATTTCTTACCTGCTTGTACTCCTCCCAGGCCCTTTCACTATACTGTACCTTCTCACTTTATTCCATGCTCTTTTTCTTGCCTCATGTGCCATTTACATCTGTTGTTAAACCATTTTTTCTTCCTTTCCATAGCTGTGGAAAATTTTGAGACATCTACTAACTCCTTCTATCAAAAACTCATATTTCTCATCAACATGTGTGATCATATTCATTTTAATCCAGTCTACATTTTGGAAAAAGTTCCTCAGGGAAGCAAAGTCTTCCTTCCTATAACTGTATCTATTTTCTTTGTATTTTTCATCCCTTTCTCCTTCCCTCACTCCTGCCATTCCCATCTCAATAACCAGATGATCACTTCTACCAAAGGGGCATTGGTAGGTTATGTTCCTCACATCATTTGGGTTCTTTGTGAATACTGGGCAACTTTATTCAGCTCAGGAAAGGCCTCATACTCAAGGGGTTAATTAATATCTAACCTCTCCAGCTCGAAAAGTCTATCCTGAGTCTCTTTCGCCTCCAAGAATGAGCATTAATCCTAAGCCTGTTCTTGTGTGTGTGTGTGGGGGGGGGGAGGTGAGTGTGTGTGTATTCTTACCTAATTGTACTTACCTAATTGTATCTTTACAGGAATGAGTCAAGCTCGTACTGTCCCGTGTCTTAAACCATTTTTATCATACTGTATATATCCTTAAATTTAAGAATTGTTTTGACACAGTTTCATTCGGTAGTGCATTCCACTCATCAATTGCCCTATTTGGGAAACTAAATTTCCTTACGTCTTTTCACTTCTCTTTTTATGCAGTTTTTTGCAGTGTCCTCTTGCTGATACTTCCCCATAGGTTTTATATTCATTTATGTCTATTTTCTCTTTCCCTGATATGCATTTATGTAGCATAATCATGTCTCTTCTTTTCTTTCTCTCCTGTAGTGTTGGCAGATTCAGTTTTTCTAATCTTTCCTCATAGCTTAGATCCCTTAAGTTAATTGGTACCCATCTTGTAGCAGTTTTAGTTTAAAGATTTCCTCCACCTATAGTGAAGGCCGGGCCATACATTAGCCAGGTCAGTGGGGTGTTGGCTGATTAAAATAATAGAAAGGGGGAAGACAGGGCCTGGGGAATGCCCAACACACACGCCCTATCTTCTGCTGGCTTTGTGGTGTGTGTTATCTTGTAGCAGCTCTTTGAACTCTTTCAATCTTATCTGTGTGTTTCTTGAGATAAGGATTCCAGACTACTGATGCATACTCCAAGGTTGGTCTGATGAAAGATGTTCTTATCTTTCTCAGCATGTCTTCATTTACGTATGTGAATGCTATTCTCATATTTGCAAGCAGCGTATACATGTTCCGTACCTTCTCACTTATGTGGTCATCCGGAGATAGTCTTATTGATAATAACACCTAAGTCCTTCTCTCTTTCTGATATATGTAGGGTTTTACTTCCTAGCTTATAATCCCAATCTGGTCTTTCCCCACTTTTACCAAACTTGATTACATGACACTTGTCCACATTGAATTCCATTTGCCATTTATTACTCCATTCATGAACTTTATTCTTCTTGTAGTTCTTTACAAGAGAGAAAGTGTGTGTGTGTGTGTGTGTGTGTGTTAACAAAATATATCGATTAGTTTTGATAGAACAGCGGTCTCCATGTTTAGGGATTTACGGGATTCGTTCACTCAAAATTCTACCAGCTTTTACTGCTCTCGATCAGTTCTGATCTTTTTAGGGCTGTCGGTCTACTCTGCTTTGGGGACTATTGATCTACGGTGGAGTCGATCAACAGCCGCAAAAGGAATACGTAGAGCAGACAGCGCCTAAAGGAGTGTTACAGATTGACAGCCGCAGATGAAGTACGGTGGAGGAGACTGACAGCACCTAAAGAAGTATGGTAGAGTAGGATGGCATTCACAAAAGGAGTGTGTTAGATTACTCTGGGCGCTGCAAGAGGAGCAGAGAAGATCGGTAGCCGCAAAAAGAGTACGGTAGAGTAAATAGATCTCTGCAAGAGTTGGGAACACTCCTTTTGCGACGATCAGTCTACTTTACCTTAACTTACACTATTTGCGGTTGCCAGTCTAATCTATCGTACTCCTCTTCAATCTACTCTACCTTACTCTTTTTCAATCACCTCTGCCATACTGTTTCTCAGTCTACTCAGCCTCACTGTCACCTGTACCCTACTCTCAATCAATCTACTGTACCGTACTTTCTATGCGGATGGTGATCGTCATCTGTTATGTTTAGACAGTTGTTCACCAAAATATAAACAAGAAGAGACCGCACATGAGTCTTGTTGACACTTAATTGCTCCCACAGAATCAAACTTAGAAGGTAAGTATACACGTGAGCGGCTGTATATGTAGTTATTTTATGTATAGGGGAGTAAATAAGGGAAATCCATAGTGGGAGTAGTAGGTGGTTAATGTGTTTTGAGCGGCCCAGGTCCCGGTACCTTCACTGACAAATCACTGGTAAATTTTTGTTGTGTTCAAAGCACCCGTGCAGCAGGCATTGGGATTATCAGTATATTTATAGTTAGTGGGATCCATCAAATAAGTGTGAAGTGTTTGTAGGTAATTTATTAAGGGCTAGTTTACCGACTTTGCACACTTTTGAAGTTGTAATGGCACGATGTGTAGCGTAACTCAACAAGATGTGAGAAAGGATGTAAGTCATAGCAGTGGTAGTACATCTGACTGAATGGCCTGAAGTAAGCTTTTAATAGTAGTCAGACTGTTGGGGTTACTTAAGCCTCACCTGTTTATCTTCAGAGGCTGATAATTCCAGCCTGTGTGCAAATAATGTGTGAACTCAGCTGCACCCGTACTAATCTTTAATTGCTACATTTTGTTTTTTGACAGTAGGGTGGATAAGAAGAGTAATGCCAAGAAAAGTGATGGTCATGATGGTGGGGTGACCAGGTTGCTGCCTCATGGGCGTACACAGCTCTCGGCACTTGTGGATGACGTCTTCAAATGTGAGTGCACAAGCCCAGAGCTCCATGCTAGTAGAGTACAGTTTCCTAATACAGTAGTACAGTAAGTCCTAGTTATGAATGACTTTTTTTTTTTTTTTTTTTTCAAGAAATCAACATTCATTACAGAAAAATTACCATCAGAGTTCATTGTCACATGTAGCTAAAGCAGATTTACCAGTTTGCTCCAGTTTATATCATCCCTTTGTATGGAATAAAACTTGAATATTTGGTACCATATTTTATTATTATACATCCATGACTTAAAATAATGATTGCCCATATACAATATTTTTGTGCAAGTACATTTAACCCACCTTTTGTTCTTGGTGATCGTTTTGTTTTCTGAACGAGCTACCGTAGGTGCTTTTCTGAGCGAGCTACTGTAGGTCTGTCTATCTATTGCCAGACCCTTAATCCTGTAAGGGGTGGCCACAAACAAATTGCCTCCATGTTGCTTTGTCCCTCGCCATTTCACTGCCCTGCTGCCAGCTCACACCCCCCTCTCTCATATACCTCTCCACTCCATCCCTCCACCTCATCCTCAGCCTCCGCCTCCCTCTCCCCCCCTCCACCTCACTCACATACACTCTCCTCGTCAGTCTCTCACTCCCCATCCTCTCCACATGTCCCAACCACCTTAACATGTTTCTCCTAACACTTCCTATCAAATCCACATCCACACCACAACGCTCCTTCATTTCCTCATTTGTTAGTCTGTCTTTCCCTGTGACTCCACACGCTCCTCTCAAATAACTCATTTCCATTGCTCTCATTCTTGATTTCTGTCCCTCCAACAGGGTCCAAGCTTCACTTCCATATGTTAGAGTTGGTATCACAATACTGTCATGTAGCAAATTTTTCACTTCCATGTTCACTTCTCTTTTTCTTATCACTGCTTTCAAGGAACCAGCAACCTTCCTTCTCTGGTACACCCTTTCAAGCACTTCACCCTCCAGACTTCCATCTTTACTCACAACACTACCCAAGTACTTAAATGCACTCACATTCTCCATATCTTCCCCATCCAGTCTCGTTGTACATTCACTGACTTTACTTCTCTCGAAGACCATCACTTTACTCTTCCCTACATTCACCTTTAGATTCCGCTTCTTACACACTCTCTCAAACTCATCTATCAAGCCTTGCAGCTCCCCTTCGTCTTCACTCAACAACACAGTATCATCTGGAAACAACAATACAAGGAGTTTCCAAACACAGCCCTCTCTCACAAGGGCCGATCCAACATCCACTGCCCGACCTTGTATCTCTTTTATAACCCCATCTATATACAGATTGAACAACCATGGAGACATGACACATCCTTGTTTCAATCCAACCTTCAAATGGAAAAATTCATTCAGTTTGCCCCTCATATATACTCTTCACTGCCTTCAGCAACTTCCCATCTACTCCATATATTCTTAATACTTTCCACAATCATTGTCTATCCACCCTGTCATATGCTTTCTCCAAATCCATGAAGGTTGCATACAACTTCTTTCCCTTCTCTAGAAACTTTTCCACTAACGATCTAAGAATGAATATCTGATCTACAGCCTCTTCCCTTCCTAAAACCTCCCTGTTCTTCTCCAACTAATTCCCCTGTTATTTCCCTAACTCTGTCAATAAGTGTCCTACCATATACTTTTCCTATTACACTAAGAAGGCAAATGCCCCTGTGATTACCACACACTTCTATTTCCCCTTTCCTTTGTACAGGGGAATAATTATACCTGACTTCCAATCCTCCGGGACTCTACCTTCCTCCCAGGCCAAACTGCACACCTTCCACATCCATTCTGTTACTATCTCTCCCCCATACTTCAGCATTTCACCACACATTCCATCAATTGCTGGGGCTTTCCCCATTTTCACTTTCTTCATTGCTTCCACCACTTCCATCCTACTGATTTCTTCCTCTCTTCTCACAACACTCCTTCTCCCAGCCATTCCCTAGCCACTTATACTTGCATTACTTTCATTCTCTATGTTCAACAATTCATTAAAGTGTTCTCTCCAACAAATGTTACCGGGTACCTATATTTTTGTAGAAACAGTATTCTAGTGTAAATATTACAAAGGAACAGAAAAAAAAATCCATGTATAAAGCAATAAATGAACTGTATACAAAATGCAGTTGTCAAGAAAATAAAATTTTCAAACTACACACTAACCGAGCACAGATATAAATTCAATAAACTGCCATTATTTCAGATTAATCAGGGGAGGGGATATTCTTTAAGTTCTATCATCCATGTACAGAGCAATACTGTATATATGCGCATACAAATGTATTAAAACCCCAAAACACCAGTATAGAAAAATTTCTTGTATCAGTGGACTCAGTATCAATGTTGCCAACCAAACCAACAAGCACCAAACCATATTAACTTCTCTTAAGATGAGAGGATAATACTCAGAAGCATTCAGAAAATACAACTTGGTGACTGTAATTTTCAACAAAGCAGAGCTAAATAAGAGTAACTGCATTATCCAACAATGTGCAACACCTCAATGCCAACAATTTGACACATCTCTTACAATGAGGAGTTTCTTTCCATAGTAATAATGTTCCTCTCAGTCAAGTGTGATGTAACAAAGGAAAGCAGTGTTGCATTGTACTTCGTAAAAGGTTCCTTCTAACACAAGGTGTTCCAATCAAATTTATCTCAACTGTAAAATGAATACCCTATGTACAGTACATGAACATCAAGCAGACTACCTCACCATGATGTTGTTCTCTTTGGCCCAGGACATGAGGGACTGAAGGGGTCAACTTGCTCCAAATGGAGTATGTAGGAAGCTGGATGTCTGCAATATGCCAGTGCCTCAGTCATCAACTGTAAAGTACTGCATTGCAGAATGATGCAAAGACTTAATTCCACAGAGTTAATCCTCTACTTTTGTTTCGTTTCGTTTTTGAAGGCTCCAACATGCTTGCATGCGTCGGCCTTGGTCACCTAACGGCTGCTCTCCATGCTGCTCCGATCTTTGGCAGCCTCCCTGTTCAGTCCCTTAACCCTTAAGTCACACTTAATGACCTCGTCCCAAGTCTTTCTCGGTCTACCCCTCCCAACCCCTCCCCCAATATTAACACTTCTCACCCTCTGTACCCATTTATCATCCCCCAGCCTCTCCACATGTCCAAACCACCTCAGCCTACCTCTCCTCATCACAACACCAATACACTCCAGTCCCATCCTACCTCTCAACTCTTCCATCATAAACCCAGCCCCCCCAGGCCATGCTCGCAGGGACGCACTGCACATCCACCTAATCATTGTCATTTCTGTACGTTTAAACCTGCGAATATCCTCTTCCTTTACTGCCCAGGTCTCACTACCATACAGCATCACACTTCTAACACACGGTGCATACAAAGACCCCTTAGCACGTAAGGAGAGTCCTCTCAATGTCAGGAGAGGCAACAGCTCCCTGAACTTCTTCCAACCACTTCTCACCCTAGCAACCAAGCTAACTCCAGCCCCACCTCTGGCACATAACATGTCTCCCAAATAACAAAACTCCTCCACACACTCAAGACTCTCATCTGCAAGTTCAACCCTCTCACGCCTAACAATCTCCACCTGCTTTCCCCGACACGCCGCACACATGAAATCAGCATTATCTCGCAGTCTACCTCTAATACTGCTACATCTCTTGCGCACACATTTATCACAAACACTGCACAAGATGGAATTACTTCCCACACTCTTGTGGCAAACTGCACATGGCCACTCTCCCTCTCCTCTGATTGTACTGCCACCAACCCTAGATATCATCAGTTTTGTTTTATCTGCATTTACCCTTAAGCCCTTGTACCCCATACCATCTCTCCACTTCTTAAATCTTTCCTCCGCCTCCTTTTCATTCTCTGCAATCAACACCAAATCATCAGCATACAACATCTCCCATGGGAGTCCATCTCTGAAGTCACTTGAGAGGGCTTCAAGCACCATGATAAACAACGAGGGACTCAAAACTGACCCCTGATGCACACCAACATTCACGGAAAACTCATCACTCAAAACTCCATTCTCTCTTACCTGGGTGCGAGCACCCACATACATGGCCATAACCACCCTAACCAGCCACTCTTCCAACCCTAGTTTTCTCATTGCCCACTTCACTACCTCTCTATGGACTCTGTCAAAGGCCTTTTCCAAATCAACAAAATCAAAATACAATTCCATTTTCTTTCCTATATATTTATCCTGAAGCTGTCGAACAATGAATATGGCATCAGTGGTCCCCCTGCCTGGCATAAACCCAAACTGCATCTCATTGATATTCACTCTTTCTCTAATCATACCATCTAGAACTCTCCATTACTTTTATTATCTGATCTAAGAGCTTTATACCTCTGTAATTTCCCCTTTCCAGGGCATCACCTTTCTGAACAAAATAACCATTAACAATTAAGACTGTGACAATTACTGCTGAAAAACACAAAAATAACATCACAGTATACACATGATAATTACAAGAGAAAAGTATGAAGTGACAAATTTTCATAACATATTAAAGAACATAAACAGTGATTCTGGGCATGATGAAATGGAGGGACAGTGCTAAAACTGCAATATATTATAAGTGATGTAAATTGGCCTGTAGCAGAGTGATGAGTATAGAAAAGCACTAATCTCATGTACACTTTTAACTGCAATAGCTAGATAGATAGACTAATCCCTTGTACACTTTTAACAGCTATAATTAAACCACTGACAACATGAAACCTACAATGACACAAGTAAATATAGTTAGGAAAACTGTAGTAAACACAGGAATCCAGAGTTATTATAAAGTACTGTACTTTTCACAAACACGAAACCTCTCCACCCCAATTTAATTTTCCACAACTACAAATATGGTGGACTGAATCCAGTGACAAGAAAAGGAAAACTCAAAAATGAGAGGGGCTATCAACACAAAGCTCATTGAACAGGCCCATACATTTATTCAGTCATCATTCAAGCCTTTTAAATTCTTGGCTTCAGCCCACCTGTGAAAACAGTGACAGTGATATACTGTACTTTACATTCTTACATTAGTGTCACAGCAACTTTACGACAGAATCCTTCCACTGTCAGGTTTCTTTTAAGCATGCAAATCTTGTCCCATGCACCTCAATATACACAGTATTTCTTCCATTCAGTTCTATTCTTCAATCCTTTTGCCTCATAAATGCTCACACCTGTTTCTCTCACATATTTCCTTAAAATATTAAGCTGTTTTATTGTTTTCCAACCTCGCATTTCATTTACATTTTTCATCATCTACATCTCATTTATTATACTGACTGATCCATACAATACACTATAAGCAAATACTCTTCTACCCACTTATCTGAACATTTACTAAGTTTTGCTTCATTTCATCTATAAAGGCTGTCCATATTTTTTATCCTATCATAAGGGATTTTTGCATGCGGCATGTGTTAGGAATGTAATGTTGTATAGTAGTGAGACCTGGGCAGTGATGGAAGAAGATATTCATAGGCTCCAATGTACCAAGATGAAAATGATTAGACATGTGTAGTGTGTCCCTGAATGCAAAGCCTTTGGGAGGGGGGGCTAGGATAATGACTGAAGAGTTGAGAGGAAGGTTGGGACTTGAATGTACTGGTTTTGTAATGAGGGGGGGTAGACTAAGATGGTTTGGGCATGTTGAGAGAATGGAAGATGACAAATGGGTGCAGAAGGTGAAAAGTGTAAATGTCAGGGGTGGGGTTGTGAGAGGTAGACCAAAAAAGAACTGGGATGAAGTCACAGAGTGTGACCGCAAGGATATGGGGACTGAATAAGGAGGCTGCCAGAGATCTTGCGGCATGGACGGCTGCTACTAGGTGACCACGGCCATCACATGCAAGCACGTTGGAGCCTTCAAGAATGATATGAAGATCCAATGTTCACAACCCACACACCTTCACATGTAGTTCCTTAACAACTGTTGTCATTTCTGAATTTTTCCATACAGCATTCACACCAGATACCAAAGTGCTGAGGGAAAAAGAAAAAAAAAATCATATATGATGTTCATATTAACTTTTGAGAACACAACAGCACAAACCAGTACTGATTTTAGTCCTACTAAGATTGTACCTGATCATTTTAACTCTTTCCAGCCAAAGACAATTTATAATTCATTCTTGTCATCACTAGGCAATATCATTAAGCTTAGGATAAACTTTCCATACCTGAGAAGTCAGATATAGCTTTAATGAACCCCTGGGGTTGATGAGGTGTATGCAGAGATGATTAAGTGTAGTGAAGAGAGTGGAATGAAGTGCTTGTTGGAGATATGTAAGAAGGCTTGGATGAGGGAAACTGTGCCAGCAGAGTGGAAAAAGGCTGTGATTGTACCCCTGTACAAAAATAAAGGTGAGTGAAGTGAGTGCAAGAATTATCGTGGCATAAGTTTATTGACTGTGTTAGGGAAGGTATGTGGAAGAATTATTATAGAGAAAGTAAGAGAGATATCAGAAGTCCTAGTGAGTGATGAACAGGGTGGCTTTAGAAGTGGCAGAGGATGTGTGGATCAAGTATTTGCAGTGAGACAGATAGTAGAGAAGGCTTGTGAGAAGGACCATAAGGTGTTTATGGCATACATGGATCTGGAAAAAGCATATGACAAAGTAGACAGAGAAGGATTGTGGAAAGTTTTGCGCAAGTACGGTGTAGATGGTAAGCTGCTAGGCGCCGTCAAGAGTTTTTATGACAGTAGTGAAGCATGTGTAAGGGTTAATGGGCATCTAAGTGAATAGTTCACGATCAGTGTGGGCGTGCGGCAAGGTTGTGTGATGTCCCCATGGTTGTTCAATTTATATATGGATGGGGCGACGAGAGAGGTAAAAACATGAGTAATGGAGAGGGGGATGGCGATGGTAATGAATGGTGATGGATGGAATACCTCAAATCTGTTGTATGCTGATGATACAGTACTACTTGCAAATATCGGACAAGAACTTGGTAGACTAGTGCAGAGTTTCGCTGATGTCTGTGAGTGTCGTGCCCTGAGAGTAATTGTAGAAAACAGTAAAATGATGGTTATTGAGAGAGAAGGTGACTCCCAGTGCGATGTCACAGTGAATGGAGAGAGACTGGAATTGGTGAGAGAGTTCAAATACCTGGGTACAGTGATAGAAAAGAGGAAAATGTGCAAAAGAAGTTGAAGGTAGAGTGAGACTGGAATTGGTGAGAGAGTTCAAATACCTGGGTACAGTGATAGAAAAGAGGAAAATGTGCAAAAGAAGTTGAAGGTAGAGTGACACAGGGAAGAAAAGTAGCTGGTGCAATGAAGGTCTTGATAAGAAACAGAGGCTTAAGTGTTGCAGCTGCATGAGGCTAACATGAAGGAGTGTTAGTGCCAACTTTAACATATGGATGTGAGACTGTGGTGTGGCATGAAAATGAAAAGTCAAGAGTAAGAGCAGTGGAGATGGGACTGCTGAGAAATGTTTGTGGAGTACAGAGGGTGGATAGGATACGAAATAGTGTGATTCGTGAAAGATGTGGAGTGAGGAAGTCGGTGAACACCAGAATTTAAGAGAGTGTACTGTGATGGTATGGTCATGTGGAGAGAATGGATAACAATAGAGTGGTGAAAAAGTATATCTGAGCGAATTTGAAGGAGGGAGGAGGCGAGGTAGGCCAAGGAGAAGGTGGAGAGATATAGTGGATGAGTGTGTGAGGAAGAGAGGTTTAGAAGTCGGTGAGGCTAGGGAACTGACAAGAGATCGAACTGGCTGGATGAATGTTGCGAGAAGTGCATGATCAGGGATTTTGGCACTCCTTTTTAAAGTGGCAGCGTCAGGATTGACTCTGTCGGATACGTTTCTGTGAAGCTACAAAATGTGGTGAATATTTTTGGCATATTTGATAGAGCCAGGATTCTGGGGGCTTGAATGATGAGTGAATGGAAGCGTGGCCCATTGGATTGGGCAGATTTGGGCTGTCTGGACATTGCTAATCCTCACCCTGCCCTAGAGTGGGAAGGGAGGTCCGGGTGATGATGATGATGGTGATAATGTATGTATGTTAGATGACTGCAACTGAGTAACAATGTTAGATGACTGAGTAATTGTGTAAGAATGTTAAATGACTGAGCAATTGTGTAAGAATATTAGATGACTGAGTAATTGTGGGAGAATGTTAGATGACTGAGTAATTGTGGAAGAATGTTAGATGACTGAGTAATTGTGTAAGAATGTTAGATGACTGAGTAATTGTGGGAGAATGTTAGATGATTGCAGTTGTGTAAGAATGATAGGAAATGTTTAATTATGCGTATCTCTTGTCATTTTTCATCCCACAGTGAATAATAAATTGCCTATCATGTGAAATATAAGTTTTAGTACCCAGGGTCATACCACAAGTGACTTTTGCAGACTTAATACATTTCTCTGATTCATTCTCATTGCATCTCAGTATTCTTTTGTATGCAACAATCATTTCGTTTCGTTTCGTTTTTGAAGGCTGCAACATGCTTGCATGCGTCGGCCTTTTTGGATTGGAGCGTGTAGCATTTTATGACCGGATGCCCTTCCTGATGTCTACCAATGACCCTTGGGTGGATTCGATCCTCCGACCCTACGGCCAGAGCGCAGCGCTCTAACCCACTGAGCCACGGCTGTTAATGAACAAATAATGAACAAATTAATGCAGGATAATACTGAGTTGCAAAAAGGAAGATAAATCACTAACAAAAAGGAGCTACAGTGCCTGCCATGCAACTTATGATGTGGCCTCTTGTAGGTTGGGCCATCCACTCATGTGATAGTTTTCTTTGCTATTTACATCTTCTGCTTATAGATTAGTCACTTACAGGAGCAGCCTAGCATGGACTAACCTACTTTAAATTGTCCCCCCATATGCCCTTTGTTTGTCCACCATATGCTCTTTGTTTGTGTTTTGCTCTGCCAGCCTTTAGCAGTTAAATTTGCATGTTTGTTGTTTTGCCAGCCTTTACGTGCATGTTCATAGTTATGTTCTTTGTTCTTCCAGGTTTTTGCAGCTACACTTTCATGTTCTTTGTGTGTTGTGTTCTGTCAGGGTTATATTCTGTTTCATCTGCCAACTTTCTTCAGTTATCCTCAGTTATGTTCTCCTCTTGACTCAGTGTTTAGCCAGTTTTTTAAATCATGACCTGTGTTTTTGTCAGTTAAGGAAGCTCCCTGACACCTCTTTCCAAGTAATTTATTTTGCCTATTACCCCTTGCTGTCCTCTTGTATGTTATTTAAATCATTCAAATATCACCATACTCATCCTAAAAAATGTACAAAATCCTGTTAACAAACTGTATCCAAAAACAAACAGCTAAGGGCCAGGGAGGTTGCTTAATTTTTTTTTTTTTGTGTGACCAACTCTGGGCATAGGCTTTACAGCCTGTTATCAAGGCCCAGTAGTCCTCCTATAGTGGTACAAACTTAAACTGGCGGCTGGGGTGGTTTTCTGTTCTTCCATATAAAATAATACATACGTTAAAACTGTATTCATATGTGTTTACCGCATTTGCGATGCCTTTTACATATATAACAGCCGTTTCACATCTCCGGTTTGGGAAACTTAGCACCATTGTACACAGATTGCTGCCCCAGCCCAGCCGCCAGTTTAAGTTGGTACCACTATACATCCATACACCTCCACATGAGAGTACAAGCCATGTGTACAGTACCATGGGTCACCTCAGTTTGAGGATTCCTTCAGAAAAAGGATGGCATCATTTGATTTGAGTATTTGATTAACTCCTTCAGTATTTAGCTTCATATATTGCTTTCACTCAGCTAGATATGAACTCAGGCGACTGGTGGTCGGCATTCCCTGAAAGGAGGGCAGTGATCTGCCACTGAGCACATAACAATACGCTTCTGTAGTGACTGACCTAATGTATACAGTTTACATTACTCCTACTTTTTTTGTCAACCTATCATTAAAACTACTTTGAAAATCAGGATGGGGATATCAAAAAATGTGTATTACATAATTGTACTTTCATTAAGCAAAATGCTGTCAAGTGAGGGGTCAGTTTGTGTAGTTAAAACCGACCTGGACATGCTTTCATGCATCAGTCTTGGCCTCCTTATAGTAGTTCTCCTCACAGTGCTGTCTCTTGCAATCTCTGTATTCAGTTCCTTACCCCTGAGGTCACATTGTATGACCTCCTCCAGTCTTATTTGGTATGCCTCTCATAGCTCTACTCTTGACAATCCTACCTCTCACCCTCCACACCCAGTTAGCATCCTCCATCCTCTTCATGTGGCTGTAATCTCAACCTACCCTTTCTCATCACATCATTAACTCATACAAGTCCCTTTCTTCCTCACAATTCCATAACTCACCATCATAACCCCCCAAAGCCTGCAGTTATAGAATGCAATACAAATCCATACCATCGTTAGCATCTCTAATTTTGAGGCCATGAATACCAGCCTACCTCACTGCCTAAATTTCATTAACACAGCATCTGTTTAGCCACCTAAATTACTACAGAAATAGATGTAGTCACCTCTTAAGACAATCAAGGATACTGGGGAAGTATTCTCCACCCCCCTCCGCCCAAGGTGGTCCAACCACATAAGAAGCTCTCCAGCGAGACTAATCCCTTCCCACCTCACTCCTATATGCTTTCTTTTATATGCAGTCCAGAACATTCACGCCACAGAATGGAGAGTGCATTAACTTGGCAAAAGTGGTCTGGCAGCAACCAGTTTAAGTCAGCGATTTCCTGCAGTCCACTCGGTTCGCAACAAAACAACCCGGGTGGTCAAAATAACAATACAGTAAGACCTCACTATAACAGACTAACTGGGGCTCAGGCCAGTCTGAAATATGTGATTTTCCGATAAAAGCGACATCCGGACTTACCCCTGCTAATCCGGACTTTTTCCGATATATCAGACATTAGTCCCGATTGCATCAGTGGTTTTCACCACCATTGCAGTATTGTACTGTGTTATACCTTCACCACATTAATCTATCTATCTATCTATCTGTTGCCAGACGCCTCAATCCCGAACGGGGTGGCCACAAACAAATCGCCTCCACGTCACTCTGTCCCCTGCCATTTCACTACCATGCTCCCAACTCACACCCCCCTCTCTCATATACCTCTTCACTCCATCCCTCTATCTCATTCTCGGCCTCCCCCTCCCTCTCTCCCCCTCTCCTCATCAGTTTTTCACACTCCATCCTCTCCACATGCCCAAACCACCTTAACTTGTTTCTCCTAACGCTTCCCATCACGTCCTCAACCACACCACAACGCTCCTTCACTTCCTCATTTGTTAGTATGTCTCTCCATGTGACTCCACATGCTCCTCTCAAATAACTCATTTCCACTGCTCTCACTCTTGACTTCTGTCCTTCCAACAGGGTCCAAGCTTCACTTCCATACGTCAGAGTTGGTATCACAATACTGTCATGTAACAACTTTTTCACTTCCATGCTCACCTCC
>JAGKTI010004077.1:36698-52685 GCA_018397915.1 Birgus latro | reverse complement strand
AATCACCACTATTACTGCACCACCACCACAATCACCACTATTACTGCTACAGCTATTGTTACTGGAACTAATTCTGTTATTATTTATTTTGTAGTCATCACCGTCATCACCATGATTTATTAGCGTAGAAAATAATAAAAAAACTGAATTTAGTAGTACTGTAGTGGTAGTATTATAGTAGTAGTAGTATATAGTATAGTAGTAATAATAGTTGTAGTAGAAGTTGCAGTAGAGTAATAATTGTAGTAGTAGCAGAAGCAGTAATAGTAATAATAATAGTAATAATAATAATTATTATTATTATACCATCGAATTGAGTCAAAGGAAAGGATTCGAAACATGGAGCGAAATGCCTTGAGTTCTGAACACCTATCCCTTTGCGACTGAGTTTCGAGTTCCACCGCAGTATCCTTTTTTATATATTTTAAATCATTTTAATATCAACATAAATAACAGAAGAGGGTGGGGGGAAATTTGGAGAATGATTCGCTGTGGAAGAGGTGTTAGGGGTTCAAAACGACTTAGAATGTGAGAAACACACACACACACACACACACACACACACACACACACAGTATATACGTGCATACACATACATACCATACATACACATGCATATACACATACATACATACACATATTCACACATACATACACATACAACATACATACATAAACATACGTAGTACACACTGAACGTATATTGGTTCATGTGGAGAGATGGAGAATGAAAGACTGACTAGAAGAGTATGTGAGGTGGAGGGGGAGACCAAGGATGAGGTGGAGGGATAGAGTGGAGAGGATGGAGAATGAGAGACTGACTAGGAGAGTATGTGAGTGAGATGGAGGGGTGGAGTGGAGAGGATGGAGAATAAGAGACTGACTAGGAGAGAGTATGTGAGTGAGGTGGAGGGGGAGACCAAGGATGAGATGGAGGGATGAAGGGGAGAGCATGGAGAATGAGAGACTGACTAGAAGAGTGTATGTGAGTGAGGTGGAGGAGGAAACCAAGAATGAGATGGAGGGATGGAGTGGAGAAAGATAAGGGAAATGAGTTGGAGGGAGGGCAGCCAAATGGGAGAGGACGCGGCAGCATGGAGGCGATTTGTGTGGCCACCCCTTACGGGATTAAGTCGTCTGGTAAGAGATAATAAACAAGAAAATGCTGAATTATAATGGTAAATCGCTAGAAACAGTTACTACGAAATCTTGGGAAATCTTTGTTGTTGATTCTAGGTGTGAGTTTGATTTTCACAGGAGGAAGTAGACAGATTCTTAGGAAATCTTTGTTGTTGATTCTAGGTGTAAGTTTGATTTTCACAGGAGGAAGTAGACAAAGAGGAGGATTTTAAAGTTCTTTCCATCATCATCCTGCAGGAAACAATAACCTGCTGTAATTTTCGTGTCGTAACGTAAGATTTATTTTTGAAGATAGGACAAAGAGGAATTGTACGCCTTCTTGCCCCTCCTAGAAATCAGAATTAGAGTTTTAACGGAATTTTAAAGCCTCCTCCTTCCCCCTGTAAATAAAAAAAAAAAAAACTATTATGACGGAAATGTACAGCCTTATTGTGCCTATTTCAGACCAAACTAGGTTATAACGGAATTTTACAGCCTCCTTCCTCTTGTAAATAAAAACCTTAATTATGACGGAAATTTACAGCGTCAGTGTACCTCCTGCAAATGAAAATCTGAGTTATAACGGAAATTCACAGCATTATTCCCCCTGCAAATTAAAATGAGTTATGACGGGGAATCGATGGCTAAGTGCATTTGTTTATACCGATCTAGTGGAGTATGCATAAAATTTCTTAACCAGCCCCAATTGTGGATAAATGATTGTATAATAAATCTTCACCCATTTAGCTGCTGGATGTTTCAGAACCGTAGTATAGTCAATATTTACGTGATTAGCTGTGACTTTTGAAAATAATTGTTTGCCATAGAAACGTTGTGTGTGAATTGGTCAAGATTTTTTATGAATGCTTCGTACCTTTACGATTTTTTCTTTAATAATAGAGAATTAATGGGAATAAAATGCTTCATTCATTAGGTAAATTAATGGTGTATATGATGGGATTACAAGAAAGTTACTTCATATTTGAAACTCGAACGCCTTGCTTGGAAGGAGTCGGCGTTGGTGGACACGTTGAGTGAATTCCTATCTAATTATCGTGATACTGGCCTACTTAGCTATCAACCACCCATCTCCAGCCTTTCAGCGGAGTCAGTGAATGACAGGGATTACGGGAGACCACGGGAGGATCGTAAATGAGGCCAGGATAAGGAAATAACAGCATGGCCGGAGCCAGGGCATCCAAGAGGACCGTTGATTAAAGAAAAAAAAAGTAAGTCATGGAAAGTCACTCAAAATGCAAAATTGATATACTGAATGGAAAATTTTGAAGATATATGTGGCATTTAAGGATTTATTTGTATTTTATAACCCATATCAAAATTGGCATCGTTAATTCTTTATTTTTCATCATTTTAACTGCTATTTTTCATCTGAGTTTTAGTTATATTGTCAAACAGCAAAAATTATCATCAGAATTTTAGGCAGGATGTATTGGCATTATTTTAACATATAGCCGTGGAATTTCGATATACTTTCTGACATAACCACAGTTGTATATTTTTTCTGCCATAACTGCAGTTTCAGTATACTCTTTCCTCTGATAGAACCACATTTTCAGTATAATTTTCCTCTGATGTAACCACAATTTCAGTATATTTTTCCCTCTGATATTACCACGGTTTCAGTATAATTTTCTCCCTGATAGAACCACGTTCTCAGTATAATTTTCCTATTATATAACCTCAATTTCAGTATATTTTTCTCTCAGATATAACCACAGTTTCAGTATAATTTTCCCTCTGATGTAACCACAGTTTCAGTATAATTTTCCCTCTGATATAACCACAGTTTCAGTATAATTTTCCTTCTGATACAACCACAGTTTCAGTATATTTTTCCCTCTGATACAACCCCAATTTCAGTATATTTCTCTGATATAACAATAATTTCAGTATAATTTTCCCTTTGATATAACCAAAATTTCAGTATATATCTGATATAATCATAATTTCAGTATAATTTTCCATTTTATATAGCCACAATTAGAGTATAATTTTCCCTCAGATATAACCACAATTTCAGTACGTTTTTTTCTCTGATATAACTGCAATATCAGTATAATTTTCCTTCTGATATAACCAAATTTTCAGTATAATTTTCCCTCTGATATAACCACAATTTCAGTATAATTTTCCCTTCTGATATAACCACAATTTCAGTGTACTCTTTCCTCTGATATAACCACAATTGTAGTATGTTTTTCATGGTATAACCACAGTTTCAGTATAATTTTCCCTCTGATTTAACCAGTTTCAGTATAATTTTCCCTGTGATATAACCACAGTTTCAGTACATTTTTCCCTCTGATATAACAACAGTTTCAGTATAATATTCCTCTGATATAAACACAGTTTCAGTATATGTTTTCATCAGATATAACCAAATTTTCAGTATATTTTTCTCTGATAAAACCACAATTTTAGTATAAATTTTACTTATATAAACACATTACAGTATATCTTCATAGGCATTTGCTATACCAGAAACCGGTGATTCAAGAAACTGGTGTTACGAGAAAACGGTGATTCAAGAAACCGGTAATACAGGTAAACCCCAGTTTAACGATGGAGTTGGTTAAGTAAATACCAGCCGCTAGGCAGGGTATCGTATCTCAGGGATGATTTAACGTATTGTATAGGGATGCGTTTTTAAGCCTTGGGTTTCCTCCCCAACCAAGCCCTGAACCCACACAAATGAGCCCAAAAAAGAATCTAAATGGCCAGACAGCTGTAAAAGAAGCTAATGTAAGCTTAAAACCAGTGCCTGTCTTACATGTATACAATCAAGGTCACTTGAGAATGCTGTCCTTGACTCGTATTCAAACTCGGCAGAGAAGAGCAGTAGCATTGTATACAATCCTTTCATCAGACGGTCCCGGGACAACTAAATAAACATCTGTTATGCATAATGATGAGTATGAATGCTGCACCAAGCTGCTAATTGTTGTGATGGAGCATCGTTGATGTTTTGACGTGGAATTCTCTTGAGGGGGAATGCGATCGATGATGCAATCAGAATAGCCTTTTCAGTGGCTCTTCTTTTTGTCGTTTTATTTACTGTTCTGGTTGCCAAGCTCCTTTATTTTCTTCACTTTTATTTTCCAACATTTATCTAGAAATTCCCTTGTATTTTCAAGGTGTTTTTCCTTGAACAGCCCAAATGTGAACACATGATTTATGGATGCCACAGTTTTCATCAGTGCCTGAAGTATTTACTCTCAAAAGTTTTCATGTTATTAATATTTGTTTAAAATTATTATGTATTCCATGGTAGGTTAGATGACAGTTCATTGGTCAGACACAAAATATTCTTTGTTGAGTTGCATAGTTCTCCACACTGTTTTGTACCTCGTTTCATAGGCGAGAATCAGTACCCCATATGACAGTGTTCACTCCACCTGTGACTAAAATACATTGTCGAAAAACTGTTTATAAATCTAACCCATACACAAAATATGTCTAAAATATCATCAAAATTGGTGGGGGGGGGGATCATCACAAAACTGGGGGTAAGCTTACAATAGGTGGGGTAGGGTGGTATTTCTATCTCCATCACTATTCTAGGTATCGCATCTAGAGGTATCATAAATTGGGGTTTGCCTGTTATAGAAACCAGTAATACAAGAAACTGGTAATACGAGAAACCAGTAATACAGGCAGGTCCCAATCTTACAAGCTGATTGGGAGCAAGGATTTTGCTCATTAGCCAAATTCTTGTTAAATGAAGTGAAGAACTTATGGGAGCAAGGCCTCCGAGCAACCTCCTCCCAAACCACCAAAACTGACTTTCTGATCATTTTAATCTGGAATAAAGGGTTACAAGAGGGTAATACACCTTAAAAATAAAAACAGCATTAACCCACCCAGTCCCGACCGCTTTTTTGGTTCCCCCCAACCTGACCGATTTTCAACTTGTCTTTTTTTTTCTTTTTGGCTCAAACCTTAGCTTTTGGTGAGAAACATCGATAATTCAGTGAGGAAGCGTTCCCCTGAAGTGAAAAATATTCTAAACAGGTAAGAGATCCCTCACCTGACTAGTTTTTTTTTTTTTTTTATCATGCCGTGCTCCTTAAAATACTCTCCCCATGCGAGGGAAACTTAACCAAAACCACACAGCCTTGTAGATATTTATTTATTCTCCATGTGGAGAGAATGGAGAATGAAAGACTGACTAAGAGGGTGTATGCAGGTCGGGTAGAGGGAGGGGAAGACCGAGGATGAGGTGGAGAGATGGAGTTGAGAGGTATATGAGGGAGGGGGGAGTGAGCTGGGGGTAGGGTAGGCAAAGGGTGGGTGTCAGAGCGACTTGGAGGCGTTTTATCTGCGGCCACCCTTTGCGGGATTAGGGCGTCGGGCTATAGATAGGTAGATGAATTTATATATATTGCTTTTCACTCAATAATATAGGAGATATAAGGATTGTTCCCTTACCAAATACATCAACAAATACATCAGCATATTGCACTTACCTTGACAATGTTACCTCCTCATTACTTCTGTTCATTACTAACTCTGATGCCACATAATCTTTGTCCTCAACTTCAGGAATCACTTTCGCCTTGCATTTCGTTGTCAGAGAGACCGTGGTGCTACGTGTCTTTACTGGCTAGGTCACTGCTAACAGGTGAGTTGTGAGAAAAAATTCCCCCCCCCCACACACACACACATACACGGTCAGGCAGTGTTGCCGCCTGGCTGGGGGTAGAGGAAGGTCTCCCACATATGCCTACCCAAAATCACCCATGAATCTTGAAAAACGTGCAAACAACGAACCTTGCAATTGACTGTTTAACGATGCACGTCGGTGGGACTTAACATGAAAAAAAGTTGTGACGTGCATCGTATGTCAGGGGGACTGGGCAGGTTAATATAAGCAGAATAACATAAATTATAGGTAAAATAGGGATGGGGTGAACAACCAGCCAGGTAACCTCTGCTGACCACAAACACATGTGACAGACAATTTTAAGCCGGAATAAAGGGTTAATACACATGAAATACAAAAAACAGCATTAGAAAAAGGACAGCTGTGGTGTGACCCTCGTCTCGAATCTCATAAGTTGGGATTTGGGGGATATTACCTGCTCATTAAACAGGCCGTGGTGCAAATTTCAAGACCTCGTATTAGCGAATTCTTGTTAAGCGATTCCTTGTTAACCCACCCCGTTCCCCTGACGTATGATGCACGTCACAACTTTTTTTCATGCTGAGACCCACCGATGTGCATCGTACATCAGTCAATTGCAAGGCCCGTTGTTTGCACATTTTTCAAGATTTGTGGGTGATTTTTGGTAGTCATATGTGGGAGACCTTCCTCTACCCCAAGCCAGGTGGAAAAACTGCCTGACCCTGTTCAACCCCACATGTTAGCAGTGACCTGGCCAGTAAAGACACGTAGCACCACGGTCTCTCCAACAACGAAACTGAAGGTGAAAAGTGATTCCTGATGTGAAGGACAAAGATAACATGGCACCGGAGTTACAAATGAACAGAAGTAATGAGGAGGTAACATCAAGGTAGGTGCGATATGTTGATTTTTTGGTTAGAGAACAACGCTTATATCGCCTAAATTATTGTGTGAAAAGCAGTATACTCTTGTACTACATACTGTATAAATTCGTACCAAATAAATATACATCTACGAGGCTATGTGGTTTTGGTTAAGTTTCCCTCGCATAGGGAGCATCTTTTATGGAGTGCGGCATCATAGAAACTGGTATCCAGGTGAGGGATGCCGTACCTGTTTAGGATATTTTTCACTTCAGGTGAGCGCTTTCTCACTGAATTTTCGATGTTTCTCACCAAAAGCGAATGTATGAGCCAAAAAAAGACAAGTTGAAAATCGGTCAGGTTCTGAGGGTGAGTTTGGTAAAAAATAATGGTCAGGACGGAGCGGGTTAATCGGGACTTGCCTGTAAAAGAAACCGGTAACGTAAGAAACTTGTACAGTAATACGAGAAACCGGTGATATGAGAATGGGCAATTTAGACCCCAATTCGGTGATGCCAGCAGGGTCAGTTAACCCAACCCTATTTCCACCATACGTTGTTTACTCTTCCCCCTTCCCTCCTGCCCCTCCCCACCACACCACACCACTTTATTCCATTCCACCCCGCCCTGCCCTGTCCAATCTTGCCCCATCCAATTCCATTATACAAGTGTCCGCTATCCAAGCAGTCCACCTTTAACAACACATGCCACTCATGTAACTGTATCTGCCTGTATAATTTTTCCTTCTTGTATAAATACAATTTTATTTTGTGTCATTTATAAAGGCTGCAACATTCTTATGTGTGTTGGCCATAGTCACCTGATGGTGGCTGTCCATGCAGCTCAGTCGCTGGCAGCTTACCTGTTCAGTCCTTATCCCTGAGGTCACACACTTTGACTTCATCCCAGGTCGGTTTTGGTCTGCCTTTCACAACCCTATTCACACTTTCACTTTCTACAGCATCATTTTTACTTCTCATGTAAACACAGTTTCAGTATAATTTTTCTTGTATGAAAGCTACCACAACAGGCGGGTGCCTGTTTGGGAAGTAAAAACGATATTGAAATTGTGTGTATACGAGAAGTAAAAAGGGTACTGAAATTGTGTTTATACAGTTAAAAAGCGAGACTGCAATTGTGTTTGTACGAGAATTGAAAAGGGTACTGAGGCTGGTTTACATGAGAAATAAAAAGAATACTGAAGTTGTGTTTACACGACACGTAAAAAGGGTACGGAAATTGTGTTTATACAAATAAAAAGCGAGACTGAAATTGTGTTTATACTAGAAGTAAAAAGGGTACTGAAGTTGGTTTATATGAGAAGTAAAAAGGGTACTGAAGTTGTTTTTACACGGCAAGTAAAAGGGTACAGAAATTGGTGTCATACAAATAAAAAGTGAGACTGAAATTATGTTTATACGAGACGTAAAAAAGGTACTAAAATTGTGTTTATACGAGAAGTAAAAGGGGTACTGAAATTGTGTTATACAAATAAAAAGCGAGACTGAGGTTGTGTTTATATGAGAAGTAAAATGGGTATTGAAATTGTGTTTATATGAGAATGAAAAGCGTGACTGAAATAGTGTTTATGTAAAGTAATCTCTGTAATATCCGGACTTCAGTATCCAGACACCCCAGTGTCTGGACATTTTTGGCCCAGGCCTTCAGAACCCCAAAATTGCCAAAAAAAAAAAAAAAAAAAAAAAAAGGAAAACAAAAAATAATCCAACATTTTTTCAACCATATTTTGAACTTGGCGCGTGGTGCCGACCAGCTGTTTTGGCTTGTAGATAGCTGTCCCCTGCTTCCCTCCCCTCCCCGGTTACTGCCTAACTACCATCAGGAATAGGTGCTTGTCGAGGTGGCTGCCGCACATGCTCATTTTTGTGAATAAACTGCAACACCTCGCATCTAGATTGCGTGGGAATTTACAGTGTTGTGCAGTGTTAAGAAATTAGAATTTAGAGTGCAGTGGATTAAGTGCAGCACAACACTGGAGGCAGTTTAATCTTTCATAATGGACGAACATGTTGGAAGTCAGCAGTTCACTAAAAGATCAAACTCCCCAAAATGGTTTGATAACAACTGTGCCAGAGGAGCAGCCCAAAAAATCATTAGCATATAACACTTACTTAAAATCAAGAACATTTGAATCACTCTGTCAATTCGGAATTGCTAAAAACCATGCAAAAGCTGTAATAAATCTCACTAAATAAAATTTTCTTCATAATCAAGCATCAAAACTACTTAATAGCCCTAACGACAATAGAATATTCTGGTCAACTCTTAATTCTTTCAACAATAACTTTACCAAGTCATCATCCATTCCCCCACTAAAATCTTCAGATGGCAGCATTACAAATGACCCACATAGGAAAGCAGATACCTAGTTTGCTAGTATATTTGCCAGAAATTCTATCATAGAGGAAGTCAGCCAGAACATCCCAGTACTAGAACTTGACTTCCCCGGAATTGCTCCACTTAAAATACAGACAAGACACGTAAAATCCATCATAGACAGTTTACCTACCAGCAAAGCTCCAGGCCCAGATGGAATTCCCCCAATTGTTTTGAAAAAGTGTTCCCCAGAACTTGCCTCTGTTCTTGCTAAATTATTCAGAATATCCTTACGTACCTTTTCATTCCCTAATTCAGGGAAAGAAGCCAATATCCACCCAATTCCAAAGAAAGGAAGTTCTTCTGACCCCTCTGATTACAGACCAATAGCTGTCACTTCTTCTTTTGGTAAAGTATTTGAAACTTTAATTAATAAACACAGAGTTAAACACCTTGAATCCAACAACTTAACCCCTTAACTGCGTATCGGCACTGTTGTGATGCTCGGGTGCAATGGATCATACCGCGGGGTGTCACTTTCGTGATTCTGTGTTGTTTTTAATTCGCCCAGGCTTTCAAGTGGTGACTTGTGTCATCTATCAATACTGCCAGTGTCCAACAATAGTCAGAGCTCCTAATGTTATCAGTACTCCCATCCATTGTTGACAATTTAGCCATTTTCCCTCGTTCTTGACTCCCCTCCCTACCTCCCCTCCATTACCCTCTCCTCTTGCCTGCTCAGCCGCGCTGCACTACGCAAATCTTCCCCGGATTTTTTCACTGATTTCATCCATTGAAATGAGCCCTGTGCCCTATTCTTATACAAAATAATATACATATATAAAAAAGATAGGTAATTGATAGTGCCATACACCTTGAATTGGCTAATTATCACCTAGCAACATCCCATTGCTGTGAGCAACAGGTGGAAGGAGAATGTAAGAGAGTATGGATCAGTTGGGTCAAGGATTGTGTGGGTAGGAGTGAAAGTTGGACTACAAATGTGGGCAATTGTGTGCGTGTATGCGCCAATGCAAGATCGTGTAAGTAGAGTGAGAGAAGAGTTTTGGACAAATGTGGAAGCCTGCTTGGAATAATTTGAAAGGAATGAGAGAGAGTTTCTGATTGGAGATATGAATGGAAAAGTAGGGAATGAGAAGGTGGATGGAGTAGTTGGTGAGTGGGGTGTGCCTGCAGAGATGGATGAGAATGGCAGTGCTTTAGTGGACATTTGTGCTGGGAGGGGGTTGGTGGTAGCTAATACCCTCTTCAGGCACAAAGTGATCCAAAGGTATACATGGCGAGTGGTGAGAAGAGAGGACGGTGGAATGAATGAACGGAAGGCAATGATTGACTGTGTGTGTGGATGAAAGGATGAGAAGATGTATAATGGATGCAAGAGTATATAGAGGTTGGGGGAGTGGACTTTCTGACCACCACTTGGTAGTGGCCAGAATCAGAATCCAAACAAGATGGAGGAAGAGAAGGGAAGGACAGGAGGAAGTATTTGTTGCAAGGAGGGTAGAAAAGTTACAAGAGGATGGAATAAAGGCTGAATATAAAAGGGAAGTGGAGGAGCGATTGAGTAAATATAGATTGGAGCAGATGGGGGACGTGGAGGGTGTGTGCAAGATATTCACAGAAGAAATCTGTGCAGCATGTGAGGTGGTGTGTGGGGTGAAGAGAAGACGAAAGGGGGTTCAGGGAACAGCATGGTGGACTGAAGAGGTGAGAGAGGCTGTGGCACAAAAGAAGAAAGCATATAATGAGTGGATGAGGAACAGGGGCGTCGAAGAAGCTGAGAGACGGACGAGAGAGTTATATGTAGTGAGGAGGAGAGAGGTGAAAATATTATTGAGAGAGAGTAAGAAGAGAGTGGAAGAGGAATTTGGAAGGAATTTGAGTGCAAAGTGGAGGGAATGTAAGAAAATGTTCTGGAAGGAGGTAAAGAGAGCTAAACAGGGTGCCAACAGTCAGTGGGGGTGTGAAAGATAGAAATGGTAGATTACTAGTGGAGAAGGGAGAAAAAGTAAACAGATAGAACACTTTAATAAACTGTTGAACATAGAGAATGAAAGTGATGCAAGTATAAGTGGCTGGGGAATGGCAGGGAGAAGGAGGGTTGTGAGAAGAGAGGAAGAAATCAGTAGGATGGAAGTGGTGGAAGCAATGAAGAAAGGTAAAATGGGGAAAGCCCCAGGAATTGATGGAGTGTGTGGTGAAATGCTGAAGCATGGGGGGGAGATAGTAATAGAATGGATGTGGAAAGTGTGCAGATTGGCTTGGGAGGAGGGTAGAGTCCTGGATAATTGGAAGTCTGGTATAATTATTCCTCTGTACAAAGGAAAAGGGGAAAAAGCAGTGTGTGGTAATCATAGGGGCATTTGCCTTCTCAGTGTAAGAGGAAAAGTATATGGTAGGATACTTATTGACAGAGTTAGGGAATTTACAGAGGAATTAGTTGGAGAAGAACAAGGAGGTTTTAGGAAGGGAAGAGGTTGTGTAGACCAGATATTCACTCTTAGATCCTTAGTGGAAAAGTTTCTAGAGAAGGGCAAGAAGTTGTATGCAGCCTTCATGGATCTGGAGAAAGCATATGACAGGGTGGATAGATAAGGTTTGTGGAAGGTATTAAGAATATGTGGAGTGGATGGGAAGTTGTTGAAGGCAGCGAAGAGTATGTATGAGGGTGCTAAGGCTGCAGTGCGTGTGGATGGCAAACTGAGTGAATGTTTCCATTTGAAGGTTGGATTGAAACAAGGATGTGTCATGTCTCCAGGGTTGTTCAATCTGTACATGAATGGGGTTATAAAAGGGATACAAGGTCGGGCAGTGGATGTTGGAGCGGCCCTAGTGAGAGAGGACAGTGTTTGGAAACTCCCTGTACTGTTGTTTGCAGATGATACTGTGTTGTTGAGTGAAGACGAAGGGGAGCTGCAAGGCTTGGTAGATGAGTTTGGGAGAGTGCGTAAGAAACAGAATCTAAAGGTGAATGTAGGGAAGAGTAAAAGTGATGGTCCTCGAAAGAAGTGAAGCCAGTGAATGTAGCTTGAGATTGGATGGGAAGGATATGGAGAATGTGAGTGAATTTAAGTACTTGGGCAGTGTGTGATGAGTAAGGATGGAAGTCTGGAGGGTGAAGTGCTTGAAAGGGTGCAGCAGGGAAGGAAGGTTGCTGGTTCGTTGAAAGCAGTGATAAGAAACAGGGAAGTGAGCATGGAAGTGAAAAAGTTGTTACATGACAGTATTGTGATACCAACTCTAACATATGGAAGTGAAGCTTGGACCCTGTTGGAAGGACAGAAGTCAAGAGTGAGAGCAGTGGAAATGAGTTATTTGAGAGGAGCATGTGGAGTCGACATGGAGAGACAGACTGACAAATGAGGAAGTGATGGAGCGTTGTGGTGTGGTTGAGGATGTGATGGGAAGCGTTAGGAGAAGCACGTTAAGGTGGTTTGGGCACGTGGAGAGGATGGAGAGTGAAAGTGACGAGGAGAGTGTATGTAAGTGAGGTGGAGGGGGCGAGAGGGAGGGGAGGCCGAGGATGGGATGGAGTGGAGAGGTATATGAGAGAGGGGGGTGTGAGTTGGAGCGTGGTAGTGAAATGGCAGGGGACAGAGTGACATGGAGGCGATTTGTTTGTGGCCACCCCGTGCCGGATTGAGGCGTCTGGCAATAGATAGATAGATAGAACATCCCACTTGCACTCGTTCGCTAATTTTCCCTGCTTATTTCCCCTTGAAATATGCTGTATAGCCTATTCTCTTAATATAAATATATATAAGAAAGGAAGGGAGAAGCCTGAGTGATATTTACATTCATCTGGAACTACCTAATTTATTATGTATTGTCTAGATTTCCTACAAATTATTTTATAGCATATACATTAGCAGCTGACATTGTCAACCCTTGGCTGCCCAGTATACGCCACATCATTTCAGTTCAGTGTCGTCCTTCAAGGTGGAATTATGCCTCACTTGCGCCCCTCCATTTCCACCGCTTCTGCGCCCATTGTAAAGGGCCCTGTGACCTCTACTCCTACTAAACATCGTGTGGGAAGCCTAAAGGACTAAGTGACTCTGCTGTGGATGTGAACTGGCTGAATTATCGATGATAATGATGGATAGTGAGTGACTGATACTTGGAGTAATGACAGTGAAAGTGAAGCTGTGCTCTCTTAAGGGCGGCAGAAACTCTCGCATTCTATGATCAAAGAACTTTTGGGAAAAATGGTATATGGTGGACAGCCTACCCAGGGCTTGGTCTTCGAGTCTCCTTCCAGCTTACACTACCCTGCTAATACTTTGTATAACAGTACTTTAAGCTGGACCAACTAATAGAACACCATGTACCTTTATTTAAGTGACTTCTGGCCATGTTAAGTAAGGAGGGGTTGGATGGGTATTCAATGATCGGGGTGTTTACTTTCCCCATGGTTACTCTCACTGTCACAGCTGAGGTCTCATGGAGGTGCCATAAAGCATTCAAAGTTGACAGCTGAGACCAAGATGAACAGGTGAGTACTGCTAGGATGCTAAAATGGACCACAAGATGCGAGGTACAACATTCGTTCTCGCGGTAGTATGGAGGAGGTGTTTGTTTACCCAGGAATGGCTGACCAACCGCCCGCCATTTTGAATCTGGCTCATTGCCAGCCACCTGCCATCATGTGGTCATGTGATGACTCGCATTGTACAGCCCACCACTCGTAGAAACGGTGGGAAGTCCATTTTTGCCTTGGAATCATACAGCTGATTCGCATGTTGGGAAGTTTGATTCGCAGTTTTCACGTTCGATAAAAATAAGTATTTTCTGGGTTGACCTCGCATTGTAGGTGATTCACATTGTGTGGGGGTGCACTGTACTGAAGGAAACTTGTTGATAAATACTGCAGATATAAGTGTAAGAAAGTACTAGGAATATAAAGTGTGAGTGTGTTTATGAATAATAAGTGACAGAATACCAGCAGCAAATGATTGCGGGTGGGAGGTCTGTACGCGCTCATAATTTACATTGCTTTCACAGTTTTTTTTTTTTTTTTTTTTTTTTTTTTTTTTTTTTTTTTTTTTTTTAGGAATGGATTCCAAACTACTTGAAAATCATGATCATTGAATAGTGTTTCTAGTGATAATATCAGGCTGTGGTAATCATATTACGGGATGTCGGGAAGTGTAAAGTGAAGACTTCGTTTCCCAACATAAGTCTCCACAAGTCCTACAATAGTCAACAAAGGCTCAACAAACATCCCAGGAGAAAGCTGAAGATATGTGCCATATGCATATGTAATTATAATATTCTAGGACTAATAACTGATTTTTGGCAAATATTTTTAAAAAGTCAGTCGGAGCGTGAATATCCTCGCGGGACGCGCAAGGACCGCATCCGACAGCCCCGCACTTAAGAGGTTAATCAGTGATAGACAATACGGTTTTCGCCACAAAAGATCCATCATTGACATACTCAGTCTCCTGACTTATACCATCTGTCAGTCAATTGACCTGTATGGAGAAATCATACAGTAGCCCTTGATATTTCTAAAGCTTTTAACAGAGTATGGCACCATTCCCTGCTGTCCAAACTCCCTTGCTATGGACTAACGGCTTTTATTCCACTGCCTGCCTCATATCTCAGTGACAGAAAAATAAGAGTAAAAGTAGATGATATATATTCCAATTTCCACTCAGTTAATGCCGGCATGCCACAGGGATCAGTTCTGATGCCAACCCTATTCCTGGTTCATATTAATGATCTCTTTATGTCACCCACAGTCCCATCCATTCATATGCAGATGACAACACTTCATAGTTCATTCACACTCAGACACCATTTACAAAGTCTGGTATCTCTAATTCTCAACTTAGTACAGCCATCTCCATAAATCGAGACTTATCAGTGATCAGTGAATGGAGACAAAACAACCTTGTCTCATTTAATGCCAGTAAAATCAAATTCTAAACTGTCTGCTTGCATCCCTCCACCTCTACAGTGGGCACGTAGTACCCGTCTGGCAACAAACTCTCATCCCTTTTCTATCCAACTCTCTAATGCAAGAGTCCTTCATTTATGCAACTGGTCAACTCTGGAACTGCCTTCCTCTGTCTGTATTCCCTACTTCCTATGATCTCCAGTCTTTCAAACACAGTGTGTCCAGGCATCTCGAAATGAATGGATCTTGAATTTGGCTCTTTTTCATATTGTTTTTTGTTTTTTCTTGTAAGGAACAGTATGCGGGCCCATGGCCTTTGGTTCCTTCTTCCTTGCATTAATTAAAAAAAAAAAAATACTAATAGACAGATATTGCCAGATTTGTATATTACCTTCAATGCTACTAATATTCCCATCTCCAAAAGTATTGAAATTCTCAGCTTCTCACTTAACAGTACCCTTATCTGGACTTCTCATGTCAGATCACTTGCTAAAATCACCTCAAAGAAACTTGGATTACCTGTATTGTACAGAGTCCGTAACTTTTTCACTGACAAGCAGTTACTTATAATTTATAAGAGTCATGTTCGCTTTCAGCTTGAATATTGCTCACCCTAGTGGAATGGATGTGGAGTGGTTGCATTAAAACAACTAGACAAAATTCAGAACAAAGCTGTTGGAATTATTAATAATCCAGCTATTACAAATAAATTACCTCCTCTACAAGTAAGAAGGAATGTTGCCTCCCTTGCATTATTTTATAGATATTTTTACGGTAAATGCCCAGACAAAGTTGCAGCCATTGTGCCACCTCTCCATGTCTTCCTTCATGCTACACAGGCATCTGGCAGCACTTATGACTGGAATGTCACACAACCATATTGCAGAGCTTCCACCTATCGCAATTCTTTCATTCCCTCGAACTGCATCTCTCAGGAATTTGCTTCCCCAGAGTTGTTTCCCTCAAAACTTCAACCCACAGCTGTTCAAGTCCAACTGTTACAGATATTTCATGAATGGAGGACACCAGTAATCTGGTGTATGTTTTCTCTCTCTCTCTCTCTCTCTCTCTCTCTCTCTCTCTCTCTCTCTCTCTCT